>JAIPUU010000857.1:0-23510 GCA_020466095.1 Chlorops oryzae
AAAGAGAGTAATTTTCGTAACAGCATTCATTTAAGTTCGAAAAAACCAAAAACACTCCTTAAGTTCTTCCACGTAACGAAGTTCGATGGCGATAAAAAAGCCAAAAAAAAAAAAATAAACGAATAAGGAAACACATCTATGCCACAGCGGCGTGTATCCGTTTGAATAAGCGCTTTCCAATTTTCCCTCGGAACATGTACTTCAAACATATCAGACTCCGCAATGAGATTCTCGTTTAAAACTTGTTTCATCTGCTAACAAAAAATAATATGACCGGAGGGCGCTGCCAGCTTTGTCGAAAAAAGCTGCAATTTGTGGTTCATACTCCGCCCATTCTACAGTTTATAGTGTTAAGAAAGCAAAGGAATCCTCGACGTGGTGTTATAGTGATATTCAGATAAATCTCAACAATATTAATTCGTGACGCGCTTAACTCGTATTTTATGAGTTTAATCGGTCTTTCCTACTCTTTATGCCGTTGATTTTCTTTTTCCTTTTTTATTATTGTTTTTTTTAATATTTTTTTTTTTATTGAATTGCTCCAGCTGCAATTGAAGATGAAATTTAACACAAGTAAAAGAATGTGGGAACGAAAATTGAATACAATCGAAGAAACGAAAACTTTTATTTTTGGAGATTTTCAGAAAATCGTCTCAAGCAGTACAAAAAAAAAAAAAAAAATTATTACAAATTGTAAAAATTAAAAAAATAATGTTTGAAATGCGTTTTTGATATGAGAACTGTCATCATTCTTTACACTCTATTTAACATTAAGCAAAAATCACGAAAGAAACAGAGCCACCCTCCAGGCGCGCAGCCAGGATTTCAATTTGGGGGGGGTTCGCAGAAAATTTTTCTAAATATTTTTTGTTTTTATTTTCGTAAAAAGCTTACAAAATATATAATTAAAATATATTTACATAAATATTTTACATTTTTATAAGGTGTACAAAGTAAAAAAAGTATTTTCGAAGGAACTTATTCAATTTAAAGTGCAATGTTAAGTCTGCGCTTGCTTTCAGCAAGTTTATTTAGTATGTCCTCTACACTGGGAGTAAGATCTCGATGGACGTGGAGTAGTGTTAAGGCATTTAACCTCTGTTCTGTCATTGTAGATCTAAGATAAGTTTTGAGTCGGCGGAGAGTTGAAAACGATCTCTCATTTTCACATGTGGTTATTGGAAGAGTAGCCAAAATAGTTAATAAAATAAAAATATTTGGTAAAATATCTTTTTTACAAAATTTTATAGCGTCAAACACTGTTTTTTGGTCTTTCATTTTTTTCTAAATTATTAATTAATTTATACCAAATAGTGAGCTCCATTTTTGAATCATCAAAATTTCCCTCTAAATCATCTTGATAAAACTGAAAGAGTTTTTTAAATTTGTCTAAAAAATCATCAACTTTTTCAGTATCGCTTTGAGGAAATAAAACTTGAAAACCAAGAAGAATATCCTTGTGTTTTGAAAAGCGATTGGTTAAGTTGACAATAAATGCATCCACAAAAGGTAAATAAAGGGAAATACGATAATAATATTCAACACTTTTAGTATGAAAATGTGCTTCGTGGTCCTGAGAATGTGCGAGCCTAGGTTTTTGCAAAATAAGTCCGCTTGATAAAGCTTGCTTCTCAGCGTTTTTAAACAATTTCTGAAATTCTTCCTCAGCGTTACTTCTTAAGGTTTGAATATTCTCTAAGCATATATCTGCTAGGACAACAGCATATTTGAGATCAATGTTTCTACCAGGGTTGGCAACCGAAACGAATAACGGTTACGGTAACGGTTACGGTTAATTTTAAGTTTCGGTTACGGTTATACCGGTATGAAACGGTTTTTTGAATATTAAAATTTTGTTTTCGCATCATTTTTTCAAAAATACTTTTTAAGCTTTAACATTTATTCTGAACGCAATTTAAGGCATTTTAAGAAATAGCTTAGAACTTTTCATCCTTTTTTTGTGCAAAGCAGACTGTTGTTTCTTATTACCATAACAGCGGAAAAACTTTCAGCATCCAGACGATTTCTTTGTGCGTTCATGGCAACATAACTGGGACATTACACGAGACAAGAGCATGCATACTAGCAGAGTCGAAAGACTTGCCATATAAAAATATTGATAAAATTTGTATCCCGTAAATTTTTTTTATAAAGTAATACCGAAACCGATATGTTTTTTATTTCGGTTACGGTAACGGTTACGGTATCGGAAAAGAAACGGTTTTGAAACGGTTACGGTTACGGTTTCGGTTACGGTTGCCAACCCTGGTTTCTACCTTGTAAATATTTACATAGAACAAATGTGTAACTAAAAACTTGGTTTATACAATGAAGAGATATAAGAAATTCGCCTTTTTGTAAGGCACATTTTAATAAATTAGACTGACTTGACACATTTTGATCATTCCAAGAGGAAATTCGGTCAAGAACTAAAATTATTGCATCATAAAACTTAATAAAAGAGTTTGTAGGACGGCGATGTAGAAATGTAAGCTGTGTCGTGTATTTTTTCCTTAATTTGGGGGGGGTTTGAACCCCCAAAATCCCCCCCTGGCTGCGCGCCTGCCACCCTCTAATGGATTGGCGATTCTTAATCCTTTTCCTAGATGGAGATGCCTATAAATAGTTTGAGAGAGTTTATCAAGCCTTTATCCCGCTTTAAATAGCTTTGATCAACGTTTGCCAACAAGTGTAGGGAATGCGTAGCGAATCCCAAGTATATTAGGGATGACAACTCTTAGGCTTAGGTCAGTGATGCCAGATTTTATCGATAAAAAAACCCTCATATATTGGAAAAAAACCCATTTTTCCCCATTTTCAAAAAATAAAAACCCACGAAAAAACCCAGAATGATTTTTTGAAAATATGGGCGTACCGATTTCAAAATTGAACATTGGATTTAAACGCAATATTTTAATAAAAGTATCAAGAAAATAACAAAAAAAATAAAAGTAACTTAAAATTGTAGTAGTAAATATACCTTAAATGTAGCATAAATTTCGATATAAAATTACCCATACTTTTCCCCATGTCACGTTTTTTGAATGAAAAAACCCACAATATGGGGAAAAACCCACAATCTGGCATCACTGGCTTAGGTTCCAAAAACTTTCTTGTCCTGTAATACTTATGAACATATCCAAATTAAATATAATCGAAAACTCGTATGTATACATATGGCTTATGGTTGCTCAAGTTTTGAGGAACGTGCTTAAGGAATTGTTTCTCTCCCAAAATTTTTTGCTTGAAAATGAACCATTAAAAAAAAATTAAATAAATTAAAGTCTTAAAAATTTAGGAGTAAATTTTTGCCTTAAAAAACAACTACACTCTGAACAAAAAAAAAAAAAAAACTGAGCTATTGAAAACTCTGGAGACGGTTGATCAGAATGCGAACTTATACGTCTAAGACTTAGATAAAATTTATGTATATTATATTTAGGCGTTTCAGACGTGAAAAAATTGTTCAAATTCAAATAGGGTGGGTTCTGAAACGAAAGATAAGATAAAACGAAAAATTTAAGCATGATGAGGTCGCCAAGAGAACTTGAAATTTCCTCAAAAAAGCCTACAAGAGAGCTACAAAAATCTTATTTATATATTTGGTTTTTTTGTTTTTTAAATTAAAATGGGTCTTGCCGGCTCTGGAAGCCAAACGTCGTCTCCTCAGGAGACTCTCCTGTACTGGATATTAGTACAGATATCAGAGAGTGGCGAGAAACTGGAAACACACTTTAAAAATTTTTAAAGTTTTACATATTTTCTTTTCTGTGCAAAATTTTTCTCAGTATAAAATAAAAAAAAATTTTTTTTTTTGATTCTTTGTTGAGTCATCTCTAACTAAATTGGATTTTAGGACATAAAATTTTGAAAAAGGGCTCACCGAAAAAGTGTTTTTCAAGAACATTTCAAGGACATTAGGCAATAGGAACCTTAAAATCGGTTTCTACAGCGTTTCTAGATAGTAGGTAGGTAGGTTGAAGTGGCTGCCACTTAGGCCGTTAATCGGCCCATTGTGATACCAATTGGTACCTCCTTAAGGAGGTTTTCTTGTGTTTGTGTGAGTGTATGTCTTTTTATGTAGTGTGCCCCTAACATGCGATTTTTGAAAAACCAGTGCTAGGCTTGGAACATTACACTTCATTTCGCCTGTGCCGGGAATCGAACCTCGGACCCTGGGATCAAGAGCATAGCACGCATCTCCTACGCTATCCCAGAGCCACTTCTAGATAGTAAGTACCTATAAAAAAAAATGAAAATACTTTCAGATTGTGGTTTACAAAAAAAAAAAAAAATCTTGTCCCATTGTTTTTTAATCAGCACTCAAACACTTCTTCGAATAAAGTTCATAAAAATCTTAGTGTCATCTGACTGTGACTATAACTGTAAGTTCCCTATCAATCAGAAAAAAAACCATGCAAGATCAGAGCAGACCTAGATATGTTTAAATACACTTCATTAATAGAAAACCAATAAAGTTCAATGTAGCTAATCAAAGGAACAAAAAAAAATTCAAAAAATTCTTGAAAATCTACAACAGCCTCCTTTTTCCATTGTCACGAATGTATGAATGTACCTACATAAAGAACAATTTTGTATTCTTTTTGAAAGAATTATTCCATCTTTCCTTGGGCAACTTCATTCGGTACTATAATATTCAATTTTCTCTAGCCAAAAGCACTAATCACTTTGTCTTCCGAAGACAAGACATCAGTTAAAAGCGCAGACAGGCATAAGTTCAGACCTAAATGACGAACGTGACGTGTGCATATCGACTCCTTGCACCGATCATAATCAAGAAACCTGAAATGAAGGTTAAAGAAACAAAGCCAAGATCATGGATCTACAAAATATTTTATTTGCTCCTTCGTTCTTTGTATTTTTATTATGATTTTTTGTTTGTTTGGTGAATATTTTTTTTGTTTTTGTTATTTGTTATTTAAGAGGCGTGCATAAGGTTGGAATTCAATGGGTCTGGCTGTCAATGTGCGAGCTTATTTGCCTTAAACGAACGCCTGAGTTGCATGCACATCAACAGAAATTACGTGTCGTTAAGTTAAAGGGAGTAAATCAATTAGTCCAACGCTATAATGATGATTATAATGCCGCCGATTCTTCAGTCTCTGATGATGATGACGACGACGATGTTGATAATGATGATCAGCAGTTGAAGGGATCGGATCTTGTCGCCGATAATGTTGGACGGAATAATTGCGTAGATCAGAAGAGCCATTCTATCTGTTGCGTGCTCCACACGCGCCTTATGATAAGCGTTCGTGCATTGCAAAATTTAGCTGCCTTTGGAAGCGCGCAGGAAGGTGTCAGACTCGACGCAAAGAGTTGATCGAGGAGTACACTCAATTTTCTTCACCTGCTGATCATAAATCTATCGTTGGATTCACTCAAGCAGCAAAAGGAATTACTGAAACTCGAGATAAATTTTATCAGAGTTTTCAAATAAAAACTCGAAAGAAGTATTTAAACAAAAAAAAAAGTGCTTTTAAAGCAAATTGAAGAATGCTTATGAATATTTCCTTAATGTTGCGTTTAATAATCTCAACAACGTTGCTTGAGTCGTAATGAAAATAAATTTTTAATAAGTTTGTTGTCTGAAAACTTTATTCCTCTCTTCTGAAAGTTGTAATTCGTTTGAGTGCATTCATTTGGGTGCAATTACTCAGTAATGAAATAAATGAACTTAATGAAGTTGAAACTGTAGTCATATTCCACAACTTAGCCAACAAGGGAAGTCGCTTTTGCATAGAGTTTCTTTTTCAGAGAATTAATAATAGGAAAAAGCTTTTCGCTTCACCTACAGTTGCATTTCAAAGAATAGAATTGCAGCGAAAGAGCAGCAGAAAAGCAGTCACATTAAATATAAAGAGAGAGAGAGAGAGAGAGAGAGAAGAGAGAGAAGAGAGAGAGAGAGAGAGAGAGAGAGAAGAGTCAGAAAGGGAGCGAGAGAGAGATAGAGTGAGAGAGGGAAGAGAGAGAGAGAGAGAGAAGAGAGAGAGAGAGAGAGAGAAGAGAGAGAGAGTAATAGAGAGAGGAAAAGAGAGAGAGAGAAAGAGAGAGTGAAAGAGAGAGAGAAAGAGAGAGATTTAAACAAAGAGAATGACAGAGAAAGAGAGTGATAAAAAAGAATGACGGATAGAGGTAGGATTATAGAGGGAAAACGTGCATGAACAAGATACAGAAAGGAGAAAAGAAGTGGTAGAATTAAACTAATAGTGAGTGAAAGAGATAGATAAAGGAGGAGGGAAATAGAGAGAGAGATAGAGAGAGAGAGAGAGAGAGAGAAAGAGAGAGAGAGTGAAAAAGATAGATAAAGGAGGAGAGAAATAGAGGGAGAGAGAGAGATAAGCGGAAGAAAGAGAGGGAAAGATGGAGAGAGATATATAAAGAGTGAAAGTTTTTACCTTTCGAAGGATAGAGGAAGCGAAAGATAAAGAGAGAATAATAGAGAAAGATGGAGAGACAGCTAGAGAGAGAGAGAGAGAGAGAATAAAAGATGGAGAGAAATCTAGAGAGAGAGAGAGAGTAAGATAGAGAGCGAGAAAACAGAAAGAAGAACAGAATGAAAAGTGACAAATTAAGGGAGAAGGATACAGAGAGACATGCAGAAAGATTGAACGAGAAGGTTAGAACGAGAAAAATGGCGAGCAAACGATTAAGGAAGATAGAAAAAAACACAGAGAAAAAGACAAAGAGTGACAAAAACGAGGAAAGGGAAAGAGAGTGAAAGATAGAGAGACTGTGATAGAGAAAAAAAAATAGAAAGTGTAAGATAAAGATGAACAGTGACAAATAGATTGAGAAGGATAGAGAGAAAGAGAAAACCATAAAGAGAAAGATAGAGCGAGAAGAATAGAAAGAGAAAAATAAGGAGCGAAAGATTAAGAGAGAAAGATAGCGAGAGGAAGATGGAAAAGGAGAGACTTTGAATAGCTTCAGCTGCCATCAAATGAGCTGAATATAGTAACAGATCAGTCAATGTGGTTCACAGTAGGACCTTCAACAGTAAAATAAAAACTAGTTCCGATTCCATAAATAAAATTTCACGATGAACCCGTTGCCAAACGAGGAGATCTCTCGATGTGTACCCGATTTAAATTGTGATTCTAATTTTAAGCTCGAGAAGACACTCCTATTGTGTTGAACACAACTCAACGAGTACATGAAATGGCATAGTTCGGGCAAGCAAAAATTACCAATTATTTTTTTGTGGAAAAAACAAAAATTTTAATAAAAATTTTGGGCCCTATATGTACTCAATTAAGTTTCTCTTTATGAAATTATCCTTCTTTTACATTTTTTGATCACAAAAAAAAAAGAGAAATAAAAAATTTATGAAGTTCTCAAACACGACCAAAACGTTTTAAGCCTCTCATACACGAGTAAATCCAAAAAACAACAACAACAACAACAAATCTTTCAGTATTTTCCATGCAGCCAGAGAAGCCAATTCACAGAAACAAAAAAAAGCGAATTCCCGCAAATCCGGTAAAACAAGCTCAAGAGCACACCAAAAGCACAGAGCATAAAAACGTGCTGAGCTGAAAATTTGTAAAAGAGGAACAAAGCGGTTAATTAGCTTCTTTTTGATTTCCCAACCCTTTTATTCTTACGTACATACATATCTCTTCTCATATGTATGGATACACTGGTATGTTTCAATTAAGCATCTTTTGAGCATCCTTCAGTTTTGCTTTATTGTGCCGTGAAGTTCATAGCCAACGGGACGGCGAAAGAAAGTGATTTTGCCATAAGGGATGCCACATACCGACATCCTGATTTGCTGCGGCACTCAAGGAATGCGTCGTCGCTGTCGTCGTTGCTTGCATTTTGAGCTTTTATTAAAACCTTAGAAGCAAGTGATTAAACTTGAAGTGTTTTTCATCGAGATATGAAGTTAACCGCCAAAGCAATGTCTCAATAGAAGCAGCAACTCTATCGAGATAATAAAAAGAAGACTGCTTTTAAGTTTCTTGTTTAACTTTGAACGAAGGAAAAGTAATTTTTAAGTAAAGGATTATGGAGGGACTTAAGTGCTGAGCAACATTTTCAAGATGTGACGTTACCCGATGCGATGTGATGAAATCCCTAAAGGCTCATGATTAAATTACAAGTGGATTTGCGTTTAAATTTTGATTTGTATATTTCACATAGCAAATAGTTTCGAAGTCAGTCAAAACTCTTATTTTTGGTACCTATATTTTTTAATTATAAAAGATTCGAGAAAAGAAATCTCCGTAGCACTTCATACTTAAAGAAACAGAGATCAAACGAAGGATATTCACTATACCTATTTGTTCATATAACTTAATTTTCGCATAATCTCTAGGGCATCGGAAAAAATTGAAATTCAGTACCTAAAAGTATGCAATTAAATATTCAGAATGTTCCCGATAATGACAGATCTGTTCATTCTTGTGAGTTGGGCCATTTAATCACATCCTGAGGATGCTGTTTTAAAGATGTTACGATACCTCTAAAGCCTTAATTAATCTATAATTCATAAAGGCTTAAAATAATATTATTTGGTTTTTAAATATTCAAATGCATACCTTAAGGTGTCGAATTAAAATTTTTTCTGTTGCCCTAGGCATTAGAAAATAATGAAATTCAGCACATAAAATTATGCATATAAATAAATCTTTTATTTTAGGTGAATACAGCCGAACTTCCATAGCTCAAACGACCATTATCCAAAGAAATAGTTCGAGCTATAGAGACTTCTAGTTGGGGAAACGAAATTTGATATATAAAATATTCGCTATTGCCACCCGATTCAGTTCGATTTATAGAAAATTGGGGTTGTAGAAGTTCGAGTTATGGAAGTTTGTCTGTATGTCTATTTAAAGAGTTCTTGAGCAAAGCATTTCTGAGTTGTACGGAGAGATAGTTAAAGCCTTAATTAAGCTACGTTGCTAAAGGATTAAAATTCTTCAAATTTTTTTTATTATTATTAATATTCAAATGCGCGGTACGATTCCTAATTCTTGCCATAATTCTCATCTCGAAGTTCAGCACGAGATTCGCAATAGCTCCCTTCTTATTTAATTGACTTTATTCTTAATTGATGGGCTGTAAGGTAAATTGATTCTATGTTATTACCAAAAAGTAATTTGAGTCAATTCGCCGTTGCGCTCAAAATAAAAGATGCATAAGAATTTAATTGCACCCATTTCTTTTCACATCCGCGAATGCGAAAGCGAATACGGACACTCTAACGTTCACTAACATTTAATAGCACTTAGGCTCGGTATTTTATGTAAATTCTCACAGCAAGTTATTTTGCATAAAAAGATTTTTTTCCCCGTTCTGGCTCTTTGTACTTTCACGATAAATTTTCATACAAAAAAAACTCACTTATGGCTGTGGGTTCTCAAAAACTAAAATTGAGTTCCTCTCTTTTTTTTTGTTTTTTTGTATGCACATAGAGGTAAATTTCACCAGCTGTGCACGCAGCAACAAACTGTTAAGTTGCAAAATTTTGTGAAAATTTTCACACAACATTGCCGAGAACCGCCAAGTTAAAAAAAAATAAAAATAAAAAAGTAATTGAGGCACAAAAAGCCTTGTGCCTTGTCAAGCTCTTGGGCTTTAAAATAGAGAGGCATGTTCTTTGTTGTTGGTACACGAACTTGAGCATTGAGCCAGAGCCAGAGACAGAGTCATTGGGTATCATGTTGCCAAAGCAATGCTGTAATGTACCTAAATGCGTACGGGAATTTACGATGAAACTGAAATTTTGTGTTTAAGGCTCAAATTACCTGGCGGAGTTATCGACGTAACATAAAAATGACAGCGAAGCATGCGATTACGCCGAACCTTAAACGATCATCTTTTATGTAGAGCATAATTTAATCCACTCCAATGTATTGCAGCAGTCCTCGGTGTCCTTTGCCTCTCTTCGCCTCCCTTCTCATCACATCCAATCACATCTCTTCGGCCAATGGTTAGTGAAGAGTACGAGCCTTTGCCGTGCTTCGTCTTATCTAAAACGCAGATCATGGTTAACATGTGTCGTTATCATTTAAAATCATAAAAATATGAAAATTATTGCGCATGCTTCAGGCGATTGAAGAAGAGAGTCGCAAGAATTGGGATATAAATTTGAAGAAAATAAGATTCACAAATGGGGGGTTTTTTTCTAGATATCCTGGGCATTAATTCCAGAAGCCTTACATGGACGCAATTATGACTACAAAAAGGCGTGACAACGTTTTAAGTCATTCGAAGTTTTTTCGTTTAAAAATTGAGCTTTTACTCATCGATTAAATGTTTTTTAGTTTTTAATTTTACGAGGAATGAATTATAGAAAAGTACAGTAATCAATGGGAAGTTGAGAAAATTCGATCCCCAAGCTGCAGACTGTTCTTTAATAAAGGCCAATCCTTTGCGCAAGATCTTGAATTTTTGAGCAAGAAAAAATTAAAGGAGAAAAATACTGGGAAAAACTGAGTTGAGTTGCAAAATTTTCAAATTCATAGTCAATTAATAGTTTGACTTATTGTTAGGACAACAGAAAATATTTAAATCCAGCACCCAAAAGTATGCATTTAAATATTCCGATTGTTTCCGATAATTCATCTGTTCATTATTGAAGGTTTTCCCATTTAATCGCATCCTGAGGAAGGATTTTAAAAGATGTGCGGATCAGTGCTGTCGGAATTACTACAATTGTAGTATTTTACTACAATTTCATCACCCGTACTACTATACTACTAAAATAGAAATATTACTACATATCTCTAAAAATGTAGCTCTGTATAGTAGATTACAGGTATCCATCAAAAAATTTTTCTCAAAAATGAAAAAAGACAACTATACAATATTCCTAAGGTTTTTTTTTTAATTTCGTAAAATTTACTGTAGTACCATTTATGTTCCATCCAGGAAATAGTTTTTAAGAGATTCGTTAAATATTATATTTCCAACCCATTTTATTTGCTTTCCTAAAAGTACTACAAAATGCCACAAAATACTACTAAAAAAAAGGCACGCACTGGTGAGGATATCTTTAAAGCCTCAAATTAGCTCTATTCATAAAAGCTTAAAACAATATTATTTGGTTTTGAAATATACAAAAGCATACCTTTAGGTGCCGAGTTTAAGTATTTTTTGCTGTCCTAGTTATAATTATAAGCTTTTACCAATGGTTAATAATTAAGCCTCTTAGAAGGTCCACACAACTTCTAAAACCCTTTCTGAGGATCTTCTTAAATGGACTTGTAGCTTTGAACGAACAGAATTATGGCTATTGAAATCATTCTTTATATTTATAAGCATACTTTTAGGTGCTGAATTTCAATATTTTCTGTTATCTGTTGTCCTAGATAAAATGTTAAAATTAGACCACGATACAGAGATACACAGAGATTATTATATGCCAATATTTAACAAAAACCACATAAGTATATCAAGAGTATTTACATGAGGAGCTAAGTTACAGCTTTTTACATGATCCCTACAACACTATAAAATCCTTCTGAGCGTTTATATAAATATGCCTGCTTTAAAGAAACTAACAAATTCTCAGCATCGGAAATATTCCATTTAATTTTTTTTTTGGTGGCCTAAATTCTAATACATACATACATACATTCCCTAAAAGTATTGCTGTTGGCCCTATGAAATGCGAAAAATATTTTGTTAAGCGTTAAAACTTTTCTGGAATATTGGAGATTTTGAACTTGTTCTAGATACCCATAACTGTGTATTGAATTCGTTGACACTCTCACGATACTCACATACTTTAATTTTATCAATCCACGGTCCAACTAAAAGTGTCCTGTCAGCTTCATAATGCGTATCAACATAATTATATTGAATAAATGTTGCAGTCTCCTTCTCTCATTTTTCCATGCACCTGCAATTGTTGATAAGGAAGTTAAAGAAAGCAAAAACAAAAAAAAAAAAGAATTCATATCAGAAATATTGAGTGCAATCTTCATTAATTGGCGGCGCAAGCAAATATTTATGCAATTCATTGCTAATAAAATAAAAGGTCTTTTTCGCATTTCCGCCTTTCCACGCCTTGGCCGCAAACTCCCAAGAGTCTTGCAGTGCCACGTCTGTCGGGCAGGCTTCGCGCAGGCAGGCTTTCTACGAACCGAGCTCACGCTCCCAGTCGACAATGAATTCGACGATTGCAACAATTACATTTCAACGCGCTTATAAGTCCATCTAAACGCTGCATGCAGCATAAATTCCGCTAATTGCACCAACGACCAGAATGCGGATCAAAACCGCAGCTGTCGAGATGTCAAGAAGTGGATTCCGAATTGAAAGGCAACAGAAGTTACACTGAAAGAAATATCGGCAGTAATATTGAATAAAAATTTTCGTAAATATTTGAATACGAATTTTAGTCATTATAACGAATTTTCTTCATGCTGACGAAAATATTTGTTATATTGCAGAAATTTTGTGAATGGAACGAAAAAAAATTCTTCAATATGAGTTAAATAGTTTAATCAATATAACAAAATTTCTTCATAGGTACGAAAACATTTCTTCATACTGAAGAAATTTTCTTACATATGACAAAAGCTTTCGTAGGACATTTTAAAATTAGAATTTTCGTATAAATGAAGAAATTTCTTCAATATGACGTAATTTGTTTGTTGATATGAAGAAATTTTGTTAATATAACAAAACGTATTCGTGAATATAAAGAAATTAATTTCGTAAATATGAAGAAATTTTTTTAATATGACGAAGAAATTGTCTTAAAATTAATTTATATCTTAAATATAACGAATTTATTTCGTATAAATAAAGAAATTTCTTCAATATGACTAATGTAATTCTTGAGATATGAAGAATTTCTTCAATTTTACGAAAAAGTGAATATTTTTAAGAAGTTCTTGGGGTTGATTAGTCTTAAGGCAGAAGATTCTGCGTCATAAGCAAAGTTCGTCCATGAAGTGAAAACGCGGAAGCAGAGAAATTGTGTTTAATTTGAAAATTGTAAGAAAATATTGCTCGCGTTAAAAACCGCAGAAAATCTGATAGGTGTGTATTAAGTCATATATATTTTGTGAAGTGTTCCGTTTTTAATAAACTCAAATTTTTTTAAAGTTCCACATTGACGGGGAGACGCTTCTGCATATGAGTGCGGTTCATATTTCGTACTGCATCCGGTGACACTGGAAGTTGATACGCTGAAAACACTATAGAAAATACAAGTAAGTACTTATAACAATTGATGCTATATTGCTAAATTTGTTTAATGAAGTGGATGAAACACTGTGCGACATTTTAGAGGTCATGTTTTGTAAACAAAAATTTGACGACTGTTTTTGAAAGTGCTCGGTGAGTATAACAACGCCTCATACTCAGTTTTGTCCAGTCACGTCTAGTTTTTTTTAAATGGACTTCAAAAAGTGGGGCCGAGAATTAAATTACTCACTTACTTATGGCTGTATCTCGTAATCCGTTCAATATTTTAATTTCCTATCTATCACAATTTATAGCTCTGAACTCATTTTAAATAGTTTTAGTACAAACCAACCCGAAAAAACTCTATCTGGTAGGTGAAAATTGCAAAAACTTCTAAAATTTGACGTTTTTTTTTTATCATATTTTATTTTGTATGGCCTATAGCTCCCAAGGCAATAAACATTTTTTCTAAATTTTTTTATGAAAATATAGAAAGACTATAACTAAACAACATCTTCATATACACGAACTAAATCCGAGCACTACTTGATACCGTTTTGCCGCTGCAAAGTTGAACAACTTTTACCAAAAATCGGACGAAAAAACGCAAATCACCCTTTGGGTATGCACGAAGTTTTTCAATCCAAAGCAAATGGTTCAGAACCGTACTGATTACATATTATTTTCATGGTTCTGAACCAATTTTCACCTAACAGATAGAGTTTTTTCGGGTTGGTTTGTACTAAAACTATTTAAAATGAGTTCAGAGCTATAAATTGTGATAGAAAGGAAATTAAAATATTGAACGGATTACGAGATATAGCCATAAGTAAGTGAGTAATTTAATTCTCGGCCCCACTATTTGAAGTCTATTTAAAAAAAACTAGACGTGACTGGACAAAACTGAGCATGAGGCGTTGTGATACTCACCGAGCACTTTCAAAAACAGTCGTCAAATTTTTGTTTACAAAATCGTGTCGCACAGTGAAATTGAACGACAATTATTTATTTATTTCAGGGAATTTGCTTGTAGATGCAGTGCAAGATAAATTAATCAATAAGGGGTGCATGTCACGTCTCAAGCGCTTCTTTACCTTAGTTATTTGAATCGCCTTAATATAAAAAATCACTACAAACTTTAACTTGAACTTAAACTCCATTCATGTTGTGTTTCAAGTGCAGCAAATCATTTACAACCATTCAGGGTTTGATTGCTCATTTGCAAATAATTCATTTACTCAAATCTTTTAGTACATATAAATGTTGCGAAGAATCTTGTAATCAAATTTTTGGCAATGTAAATATTTTCAAAAGACATGTCAAACAAAAGCACCCAATATCAGAGCTCCCGGCCCAAAGCCATGATAATTCGAACAATTTTGTCTCTTTACTCAATGTAGCTAACGAAAATGAAAATGAGACTTCCATTGCAAAGGCTAGAAAAATCCTCAATTTCGGCGATAGTGCTTGCAAATATAGTAGAAATGATAATTCAATTCAACTATTAGAGCAATGTGAAACTCCTCGGTCTCTTGAAGCACCTGTTAGTTACTTAAATGACGCTGCAGCAAAATTTAGCATTTCGTTGCATAGCAACAACAATTTCAGTAGAAAAAATGTACGCGACATACAAAAATTATTTGAGGACACGTTTCTTAATCCTATAGCTTCCCAATTAAATTTCATCAAAGATGAGGCGAAAAGTCTTTCTGAAACAAAGTTGCATTTGCAAAATATTATAAATGATATTTCAAATCCATTTGTTAATTGTAAAAGTGATCATTTAATGACAAAGTGGCTTAAAGAGCATAACTATTCAGAAGACTTGGTCTCGTTTACAATTAATGAAACTTTAGTACCATTTATGCGTAATGGTGAAGTATTTTATAATGAGGAGAAAAGCAAAGGAATACTTTTACCACTCAAATTTCAATTTCAAAAATATTTTGAAAAACCGGACGTTTTGAATGATACGCTGAAGAGAATTAAAGAACTGTCTGACGTGCAAAGTGGTTATTATAGTTTCATTAATGGGAAGCTGTGGAAGAAAAAAGTATC
The DNA here is from genome assembly GCA_020466095.1 of Chlorops oryzae. Taxonomy (NCBI): domain Eukaryota; kingdom Metazoa; phylum Arthropoda; class Insecta; order Diptera; family Chloropidae; genus Chlorops; species Chlorops oryzae. Next base: position 15,229 of record JAIPUU010000857.1, read on the forward strand.
GAAATACAATGAAAATGAAATTTGCATTCCTTTTTTCTTATATTTCGATGACTTTCAGGTAAATAACCCTTTGGGTACTCACTGTCAATCAGTCACTGGAATATACTATAGTTTTCCTTTATCAAATAAGTGCTATGAGCTTGATCACATATTTGTGGGAGGTTTTTTAAACGCTGAGGACTTAAAGGAATTCGGAACTTCAGCTTCATTAAAATATCTAATAAGCGAAATAAATGATATCGAAGAAAATGGAATATTAGTTCAAGCTGGAAATGAAACATTAAGAGTGAGACCAATTTTAGGCTTAATTTTAGGAGATAATTTGGGGCTTAATTCCATAAGCGACTTTAGTAAATCTTTTTCTAGCAATTTTTTTTGCCGCTTCTGCAAAGCTCCTAAGATTTTAACACAAAAAATGGTTGAAGAAAAATGTGAATATTTGCGGAATATTGAAAATTATTCCGAAGATATTGATAACAAATGTTTTTCTGAAAGTGGTATTGTCCAGAATTCACCTCTTAATAAAATAACATCGTTTCACGTAATTGACAACATTACCGTTGACATTATGCACGACCTGTTTGAGGGGGTTTGCCATTATGACCTTTGCCATATTATCAAGCATTACATTTTCAAAACGAAAATATTTTCTTTGGACGAACTGAACCTACGAAAGCAAAATTTTAACTATGGTTTTCTGGAAATAGGAAATTTGTCGATGCCAATTGAAATGCATCATTTGAATCGAAACCATTTAAAAATGACAGCCAGTGAAATGAAAAGCTTCATTTATTTCTTTCCTCTTATGATTGGCGATCTAGTACCAGAAAACGACGCTGTTTGGCTTTTTTTTTTGACTCTTCTGAAAATTGTTAATTTGCTTCTCAAAAGTAGTTTTTCTCAAAATTGCATTGCTCTTCTTCGGCAATTAATTTCCGATCATAATAGCAAATATGTAACTCTTTTTTCTGATACACTGAAACCTAAACATCACTTCTTAATCCACTACCCAACAGTCATAGAAAACTCTGGCCCAGTTAAGGCATTGTGGTGTTTTCGTTTTGAAAGCAAGCATAAGGAATTAAAAGCTTATGCGAATGCTATAACGTCCAGAAGAAATATTATCCTAACATTAGGCAAGAAAATGCAATTGAAATATGCTTCATTTCTGATGAACCCCCTGAAACCGGATTTGATTTACGATAATAACCACATAATAAAAAGCACTAACTTTGGTGTTATAATTTCCAAATTGCAAAAAAGTGAAGAAAAATTTATAGCTTTGACGCAAATAAAATACAGAGGTAGCCTTTTTCGTAAAGGCTTAATAGTAACAAAAGCTACCGGAGGAATAAGCTCGTTCGAAATAAGGGAAATATTAGTTTTTCTCGAAAATTGTGAGATATTTCTATTGCTAGATGAGGTGCTCCTACAGGGCTATTCCTCTCATTATGATGCTTATGTAGTTGATCCAAAGAAAACAGTCATTTGCGAAAACGTTGTGTTAAATATAAAAGAATTCCACGTAAAACCAATCAATATTCACCGTACTATAAGAGGCAAGTTAATGATTAGATTGAAAGATTATTTTTAACATCAAGTTTTGCTTTTATGTTAGTTAACTTTTAAAGCTTGAATGCATTACAAAACCTTTTAAATTAAAAACCTTACAAATTGCAACCATTAAAAATTTTAACCATTAAAAATTGCAACCCTTACAAATTACAAACCTTACAAATTGCAACCCTTACAAATTACAAACCTTACAAATGGCAACCCTTACAAATTGCAACCCTTACAAATTGCAACCCTTACAAATTACAACCGTTGAAAATTGGAATCTTCATAAATTGCATCCCTGCACTGCCTCGTGTCATTTCTATTGAAATCTCTTTTGACGTTATCTATTGCTGTCATTCAGTAGCTGCAACGTGTATTTTTCCAACCATGCCGCTTTCAAGAAATGCAGGTAAGTACGTATGTACGTAATACTTTTCACTTTGTGAGACGATTTGTCTAAAGAAAATAAGTTTTAATATTGTTGCTTAATTAAAATGATTGTTATTCAAAAAGTATATAATAAATTATTACAGAAATGGGTGATCACTCACCGAACATGGACGAAATTGCACATGACGACATCAGTCAAGATTTATTCTCTTACATAAATACATCGCAAAGTCCAACAACCACTCAAGCATATAACATATCCCTGCCATTAATATCACACGCCACACCCACATCGTTCACATCAGCATATGGAGAAGGCAATAATTCATTTGTCCAAATATCCACCCCCCAAGGTGAATCCGGCACGACATATTACTTGACCAGTGCTGACAAAAACGGTGGTACTCCTGACGAAGCGTCCTACACATTCAGTAAAAGAATTTTGGAATTTTCTAAATCAAGGATGACAGTGTTGGCAATGGACCAAGTTGAAGAAGTTTTGCGCGAATGGCATTTGGAAGTGTTGTTGGAGATATTTAAAGGTGAGAGATTTTCGTTTTTAGCTTCTTACACTAGCGGTATTCACTATCCAGTGCATTTGCCCGTGCATTTTCATCTGTGCACTTAAGCAAGTCGAACCAAAAATATGTTTTTTTGCACTTTACACTAACAAAATATACATAAAAGCATGCTTATGCTCAAATGCAGGGCCAAATGCACTGGATAGTGAATACCGCTATTTTGTTAGTGTTAAGTGCAAAAACACATATTTTTGGTGCGACATGCTTAAATGCACAGATGCAAATGCACAATAGTGAAAACCCCTAATATTTATTAATATTTCTCTTGTATATTGTCTAACCGAAAATATTGATTGGACATTTTTTTAAATTATGTTTTATTTTCTTTACCCTCAAAGTTGAATTCATCGACATAGAGGCATTGCAAAAATTTACTACCAGGCATGTTGCATGGCTTTCGCGAAAGTACCACTTTCCACTTGGGTTCCAAGCCAAATTTGAATGGAAGTTGCGATCCTGGCAGGCATCACAGCAGATAACTCCTACCCATGAAAGCCCATCAGATTCTCAGCTTTCAAACAATACGAGCCAGCTATATACGGCTCCCCAAAGTAGTCCATTTGATTTGAAGAACATGCTTAAGCAATCCCCACAAGGAACTTCGATATTGACTTACTTTGCTGAACATGAAAGCCTGCACAACGGAATGCGCAATGTTATGGTTGACTTAATTATTAGTCATTTTATTCAAAATAATATTGCAATGACCGTTTCATTGGCAAAAAAAACAGCAGAAAACATTGTAAAGGAGTTCAAATCGGAGGACATGGTAAGGTTAAATAATTTAATAATTTTTATTACTGATACAAAGATACTTTTTCAGGAATACTATTACGTTAAATATGGTGGGAAAAAACCCCAGGGAAAAATATACGACAAATATTACAATGCCATAAGGAAATTAAAGGAAAGCGGCATTTCGAAAAAGCGGCCATACACCAGTAAATCTGAAGGGCAATGTGATAAATTTCAATTAGGTGAGAACCGATATACTATTTATAGTTTCTTCCCTTGCCTTACATCTCTGAAAAGCACAAATTAAAATTGTTGTGTGAGTATAGCTCGGATTTTGCATTAAAAAACCTGCCTGAAAATATACCTTAAAAACTTCAATAAAGTTGAATGCCATTGAGTCTGTTTTGAAACTAATTTCATTGAGATTTATTTCAATATTTTATAGTATATTTTCAGGCAGGCTTTTGTAATGCAAAATCCGAGCTACGATGAGAGCTTACTGGAGTCATATGAAAATTCGTTAAAAAAAGTCGGCCCACTTTTTTTGCTATCTTTGACTTCAGATTAATAAAGGATTTCATAACAAAGATTTTGATGTACCACAAGAACTTTAATAATGAACATAACGACATAGTCCAAGTAGTTGAAGAATTTCACAAAACCCATTTTCAATAAAAAGTGTCTCTTGTGAAGAATATAACAATAGTGGTATTCAAGCAACAGTGCAAATCGCAGTGTGCAATATTTGCACTGTTTTTTTTGTACGCAAATTGACAAGTGCAAATATTGCACACTGCGTTTGCACTGTTGCTTGAATACCACTATTATGTTTCCTCTTCATTATTAAAGTTACTTAAATTACATTTTTAAAAAGTAGTGCAATGTTTTTTCTCATTTCTTAACAAAAGGCATGTTTTTATCAAAAAATTTTAACGATTTTGCGCGCAGTATAAGCCTTGATTAATATAAAAGATTTAAATATGTACCAACATTTTAATATTTTTTTTTCTAGAATTAGACAAAAATTATAGCATTTACATTTCGAAAAATTTTTAAGAGTGAAACGGCCTCATGAATAGCGATATTACTAATCTAAAGATATTAGCCATTAGTTGTACTTACATTTCTTTCAAGATATTCCATGCAAGATATACATTGCTTTTGAATAGCTACAGCAAAGTTAATGCATAGGATGCAACAGTTCCTAAGTTGGCATTTTGTGTTTAGCACACTAAGTTATAGAACAAATGGCCACAGTACAAAAAACCTTTGGGTTTTAAGTTGGTAAATTTCTTATTCCTATGGTATTATTATAGTTACAAGTTATTTTTTAATTTACTTCATACTTGTTTGTCTTTTTTAACATCTTCTTCTTTAACATTCACTTTTTAAATCTTTTAAAATATATAAATTGCTGTTTGTCTGTCCGTCATCAGGTATATTGCGTTTGTTCATCCGAGTGTAATGCCAAGAATCACTCGAGATAGACCATACAAAATTTATATAGAAATGATCAGCGTCACCCGAAGACTCGATTTCGACATGTCCGTCTGTCCGTCTGTCTGTCTGTCCGTATGTCTGTCTGTCTGCATACAGTTATCTTGATGAAATTCGGTATGGCGGTGCAGGGCGACATGAGTAATATTAAGTTCGAGAATGGGCATGATCGGACCATTTTTTCGGGTACCTACAGTACAAGGGTATGTTCTAAAAATCATCAAATATGCTCTGAAATATGCATTTTTTGAGATATTTCGATGAAGTTTGATATTTGAGCTGATTTTAAGGTAAAAAATGTTGTTTTCATAAATTTGAAAAGGGGGCGTGGCAAAAGGGTGAATTTTGGCAAAAGGGCGAATTTTGGCAAAAGGACCTCTTCCACTCACAATTGAGTCGTTCAGTGGATAAAGGAAATGAGTCCATTTTTGGCGTTTTTGAAATTTAGCGTGGATACAGTTCCTTTCATGACTTACAATGTATATTTACAAATTGTAAAGGAAGCCCTAATAATTAATTTTGCAATTTTAGTTTTGAGTTTTGTTGTAACAACTAGTTTTAAAGTCAAACGTCAACTGTTCTGTCGTTTTTCTCCTTTTCAAATTTTTGTACTCATTCCCTTTATCCACTGAACGACTCAATTTATAAGGGAATTGAACGAAATTCGGCATGTGAACTTCTATTATGCTCACAAACATCCTTAGCAAGAATTTGTTTAGTGGGCGTGGTCTAAAGTCCGCATTTGCAACAAAATTTTTATATAGATATATACGGTCTATGCATTTATAGTGTGTCGGCCGCCTGGCTATAACACTCTAACTTGTTTTAGATTTCGAAGTATTTTATTTATTTCATTTATTTCATTTATTTTAATTTATTTCATTTATATTTCTTTTTATCTATCTCATTTATCTTAATTTCATTGGTAGATAAATATAGATTTCAGCCAAATGTTTCCAACTGTTGGTAGTCTTTTGGATAATTTCCAGAAGTTTGAAGAGTGCATTTTGAAAATATTCAATGACAATATAAAGGACATCCCTACTCGAAAACTTCTGGAAGAAATGAAAATTACTGGAAATGTTACAGAAAGTGAGATTTATATTATCTTTTCATTCTTATTATGATATCGCATTTTAATATTTAAATATTGTTTAAACAAATCCTACATTTTATATTCTACTGACGTTTACAATTTTTTGTTTTTTTCCTTTTCATTTTTAAGATGGACGTTGCTGTGCAATCTTTTTTGCCATCCATGCACTTCTGGTTCCAACAGCTCAAGTCGTCGTAGAAGGTCAAAGACGTGTCAGAAAAGCTTTCTCAATACGGGACTCTCAGCTGAGTTTTATGGTTGTTGGAAATACCGTTGCTGAGTGCGAGCAGCACATTTTGGAGTTGAAAAGCTCCAATCAGCGCATCCAGCCATTCATAATTGTTACAGGCTCCGTGCTCGAACCACAGCAAATTATATTGGTTTTGGATGGTATAAAGTATCAAATTGAATCAATGTTGAAGGCCATTGACCTAGCCTTTAAAACTTTCCAACTATTTAACTTGGAGTACCCAAAGCAAAGCGTTTGCGTATGGACATTTCTACAAACATTTTTTTTTAATATTTACCTAAGCTCCGACGTCAAAAGCCAAAAATTAAAGGCTTTCGTGTCTCAACTAAAACAAAATAAAAAAGCTGTACCACCCAACAACAGTATCTATATAGCTTAGATTAACAAAAACCATATCTATATATAATAGTAATCTGTGGAGGCATTATAAGAAACGAAATAAAAATAATATTGAAATTAATATCGATGTAATTTACTTTGACTTGACATTTTGGTTTAAAGTATATTTTTAGGGAAAATGTTGCATTATTTTGAAAAATTTCTTTAAGTCCTTTCATAATATTTTAGAATTTTCGTCCTTTTAACGACACAATCATATATACATAAAATTGTATTTTAATTCTTATCGCGAGTCTTTATTTAGTCAATCATAATTGCTTGCAATGAGAAAGTTAATATACTGTTTTGTGTGTATGATATTTGGACGATTTTCTTGTTTATAAAAAATAGCAGATGTGAGACACATGGGACTCACAACAGTTAATACATATGATGAAATTTTGAAATATATAAATATGAAGAAATTTCTTCAATATAACGAAGCAGGGTTGCGTATTTCAATAAATTTCTTCATATTGAAGAAAATCTTTCGTAATATTGAAGAAATTTATTCAGTATCAATAATTATTTTCGTAGATATGAAGAAATTTCTTCAATATAACGAAGCAGGGTTGCGTATTTCAATAAATTTCTTCATATTGAAGAAAATCTTTCGTAATATTGAAGAAATTTATTCAGTATCAATAATTATTTTCGTAGATATGAAGAAATTTCTTCAATATAACGAAGCAGGGTTGCGTATTTCAATAAATTTCTTCATATTGAAGAAAATCTTTTGTAATATTGAAGAAATTTATTCAGTATCAATAATTATTTTCGTAGATATGAAGAAATTTCTTCAATATAACGAAGCAGGGTTGCGTATTTCAATAAATTTCTTCATATTGAAGAAAATCTTTCGTAATATTGAAGAAATTTCTTCAGTATCAATAATTATTTTCGTAGATATGAAGAAATTTCTTCAATATAACGAAGCAGGATAATATACTTGAAGAAATTTGACTAAAATAATTTCGTAGATATGAAGATATTTCTTCAATATAACGAAATTTTTTTCCTGATTTGAATTTCTTCATATTGAATATCGTCTTTATTCATATTGATTGCTTTTTTTAGTTAGCTCTATTTTTACTGCCGTTTCTTCAATAACGCAGCCCATTTCTTCAATATTACCTACGGATTTTTTTCGGTGTACTACAAGTACAAGGAAAAAGAAAAAAGCGAAAGGCAAAAAGTAAAGAGCAAAAAGAATAACAAAAAAAAAAAAAAGAAAACACAATCAACCAAATGCAGTCACAAAAAATGCATACGTACATGCGCGGCGAATAGGCGAAAATGCCCATTCAACTCAACGCATTGAACACACTGCGGACCTAGAACACTGCTGCGTGGAATGGGTCCAGGGGCGGACTGGGCAAATGACCGGCGGGCCCCCAGTGCGCTGTGCTTTTTAGCTGTTAGGTTTTTCTTTCTTAGGTAACAGGACCCCATTTTTCAAAGGCCCGTGGGGCCCTTTGACCGCCCAGTCCGCCCCTGAATGGGTCCCCGCAATGTGTCGCGCTGGAGCACCACTTTGGAGTATATTTTGTACGCTGAAATGAATGAAAACAATTTGTCCCTATCACAATGTGAAATTGTGGCGCTGCAGCCAGCTTATGGGCAAAGCTGTCATTGTGACGCGGTGACGCGGCGAACGGCGGTGGCTGTGATGATTTTTTCTGTCGGGACATCGTTAGTGCCGACTGGTCGCCAAGTGAACGTGCGTACATGGTGTTCGGGCAAAGCGAAATATTTAACTGGAGGACAGTGCTGGCTGTTAGAAATTTAGGGCCTC
>JAIPUU010000383.1:0-10000 GCA_020466095.1 Chlorops oryzae
CAATTTGTTAAACTTTGATTTCTTTGATATTGTTGTTTTCTTTGTACTTATATTATAAGACCATTTGTAAATGAATGTGGCTGGGATTTTTTTACTTAGCAATTTTTCTCCGCGGAAAACGATTTGCTCTTACCGTCGATAATAGGGAGAATTTGTTGATATTTGCTTAAAATTTTTCGAAATTCTTGCTCCTTTTACGTTTTCTTCTCTGCTTATATAGAATTCCTCGGGAATATTTAAAATCGGACGGTGTTTGATAAAGCAGAACCAAAATAAAATATAAAAATAACAACCTTTTTTTGGGCCGTTTTAAAAATTTGTTTGGCCTTTTTTAGCCTTTTTTTGAGCTTATTTAGCCAGTTTTCATTCGTAAGAGTTGGCATGACTGGCTTTGCCACTTGCATCGTTTTCGAGCTACCAGACATCACAAAAAATGATGATACCAGCCGGAAAAAAATTTTCCCCAAAATGTATAGTAACTTTTCAGAAAAACAGTACAAAAAGAGTACGAAGCCAGAAAAAGAGTACATTTGCGTACTTTTTTGGAGTTTGTAAATTCAAAAGTACTTCTTGCAGAAAAAGTACATGTACTCTTAAAAAAAGTACGAATGGCAGCCCTAACATCAACGTTCGAGAAAATCGAGCTATAGACGTCTCGTATGTATGTATGTATGGCAATAATTTTTTGCTTTTTATAATGCCTCTCGTACACTATGACATCAACGCACGCACGCAACTTTTCAACGAGTTCCTAAATTAAATCGCTTCATTTATGCCCTCGTACACATGTGCGCATCTGGTGGCGTTTCAGATTGATCAACGCGTTCTTATACAAGATTGAACTGCGATGCGTTGAACGCGTTGCGATCCTCGTACACCTAGTTGATGAACTTCATCAATTGTTGAAAGACCTCGTACACCTAGTTGATGAACTTCATCAATTGTTGAAAGACCTCGTACACCTAGTTGATGAACTTCATCAATTGTTGAAAGATCTCGTACACCTAGTTGATCACGTTTAACAAATTCGGCCAAAAATAGTGTGTAAACTTGAGTTGCACGCATTTCAAGCACTGTGTTGACGCACGCGTTGATAGCCTCGTACACAAGACGAAGCATTAAGAGCCAATTTCACCAAAGGCATTTAAGTTTAAGTACCGATTGGCACTTAAGTACGCATTTAAGTTTCAGCCCGTTTCATCAAATAAAAAATTTAGTTACGCGGAAGTACGGCAGCACCTTTTATTTTTAGTGCAACACCGTCGTAATCAGCTGATTTAAAGTATAAATAAATAAGACATGGAGTCCCGCACGTGCGTTCAAAGCAAGAAGTCTATAATTGAGTGCAAACAAACTGATAAAGTTAACGCAAGAGCTATGGACATGATAAATAAAACAAGTTTCCATATACATAAATAGTTTTCTTTTTAAGTCAGCTGTTTCCATTACAACAACACAGAGTTGCATAAACTCTACTTAAGTGCCCGATATGGATCACTTAAGTTCGACTTGCCATTTAGGTTGATGAAAATGAAAATCTGTACTTAAACGACGATTTTTACTTAAGTATGCTTGGTGAAATTGGCTCTAAGCGTTTAAAAACTCAATAAACATACTGTGCAGCTAACAGCTGTAAATAGTGAAACGTCAAAAAATTAAATCAGTTTTACTTGAGATATTAGAGTGCGTGTCTGTTAAAAATGATTTCGACCGAACGGAAGAGAAAAGTAGCTGCCGCTTTAATAATTCTAGTTTACAAAAAATCCAAAATTTGTTTTCTCATATGGAACCTTTTTTTTTTGAATTGGCGAAAATGTCCCTAATAACCAAGCATATTTAAAAATTTTTTTAAATAAAAATCTACTTGTAGTTTCACTATTCAAGTTATTTATAAATTGAAACTTATTTATATATGTTTGGTAATATTGGCGCTTAAAGAATAAACTACAAAAAGTGTAACAAACTTAGGTACCAATATTTTGTTAATTATAATATTTTGTTAATTATATAAAAAAAAAGGTTTTGGGTATTTTTTTACATTTCTCGATTATGGCTACAAATAAAAATTGGCCACGGCAACGCTGGTCATGCTGTCATAAATTTCTCAACGCATGAATAAATTCGCGGAACTAACCGCACACACACTTGAAATCGCTCAACGCAATTCACTATCACGCAAAATTTGCCAAACGAAATTGAGGAACGCGTTGATGAGATAATGTGCAGCACATTAATGTTCAACTCGTGCTTCAACGTTGTTCGCATCGCAACTTGAGCCTCGTACACTTGATGGGGCACTCGTTTAAGAACGGTTGCGCAACGCGCTTTTTTCGTTGGTTGATTAAAATTGAATGCCTCGTACACTAGCGTTGAACAAGTTGAGGAACGTATACGTGCGTTGATAGCGTAGTGGACGAGGGGCATTAGTGATGCCACGAATATTCGGCCACTATTCGGTATTCAGCCTATTTGGCGTCATTTTTCAGTATTCGGTATTCGGCCGAATAGTTAAAATATTCGGCCGAATACCGAATAGTAGAAGTAACTTATTAAAAAAATCAGCAGTAACTACAAATTAAATTTTTCTCACAATAACGTAAAAAAATGTAATTAACGAGAACTAAAAGTACAGCAGATTTGTATTTTATTCTTTAGAAATATTAAATGTACGCTAGCTTCTTCTTAATCTTCTCCGAAAACATTATAAACAGTGGGAAAATTTTTCAGCGGCAGCTTTTGCCTTGACTCCAGCTAGTCGCGAGTGGGCCCAAGCTGTCTTTACTACAGGCCGAATATTCGGTTGCCGAATATTCGTTATTCGGCCGAGAGGTTGACCGAATATTCGGTATTCGGTCTTCGGCCTAATCCACTATTCGTGGCATCACTACTTTTTATACCCAGCGTAAGCAGGGTATACTAGTTTTGTGCGAATCATATACAGTGGTCGTCCAATATAACGAACACTCGCTTTACGAATTCGTGATTTAACGAACAGCTTAAAATTTTGCATTGAAGGTTCTATATTACGAACGAAACGAAAATTTTGTTCGATATAACGAATATTTTTTTTTGCAAGCCAATTCCTTGTATTTATGACTATGTAGGCATGCTTGTGTATTCAATTTATGTATGTCGCCGTTATATTGCGTGAAAAAACAAGCATCGACAAGGCTTTGTTGGCAAAGAACGTTCGGGGTAGAGTACCCCGGCGACTATGAGTGCAAGCATATTTTCGTATTGTTAGCGTTTAGTTAACGGTTGTTTTTTGTTTTGTTCTCCGAATTGATTTACATTTCTATGCAGGTGTCACTCATTAGATGTCAAGAGTCTTTTGCATTCAAATGTGCAGTAAATTATTTAGAAAAAATATTGAATGGGCAATACAAAATAATGTCGAATGCTCAAAAGTCTTAATGTTAAGAGAGTTGCAGGAGCTGGCTGTTCAAAAAAAGCTAAAGTCAACTAAAAACAGTCAGCAATAACCGATGTTTTTAACTAAATCTGTGTAAACGGGTCCTTTTTTTTTAATAAAAGCTTGTTATTGCCTGAAAATGGAAGATTTTGGTGCAAAAATTTACTGTCCAATATAACGAATTTTTCGAATTTACGAACAAGCCGTGAAACATAAGATTCGTTATATTGGACGACCACTGTATTACTAATATTACTACGTTTATACGTTAAACCTTATTCACGAATAAGAATATCGCGAATAGTTTTTCACTGTTTATACGGCAACTGACATTAGTTGGTCTTAGCGCTACCTGTCTGCCAAAACGAAATTAAATGGTGGCACACATGAAAAATATATGATTTCATAGCATCAGGAATCCTTTAACAATTAGTTTTTCAAAAGTGAAAAAATGTCAGTCTCTGATTTAAGTATTATCCATATGGAGCGGTTGTTTCCTTTCCGTTCTCCATCTTTTTTGCTAGATTTTTGAACTGAAATTAACAAAAGCGCTGCCGTAACGTCAAAAAGAGAGAAATCAGCGAAAAATGTGGCATCACCTCTCATGTTTATCGTGAATAGTCTCACTATTCACGAATAACTTCGTGAATATAGCTATTCGTGAATAAGACCGTTTATACGGTAAAATCCGCTATTCGCGAATAAGGCGTACGTATAAACGTTGTATATGTCACTCTCATAGATTTTTGGCGGGACTTTTCACGCCATTTGAAAGAGATTTACTAGGGGCAAATTGAGTTAGACGAAATTATCCTGTAACGTGAAAACCTATATTTGTATTAAAAAAACCGATTGAAATAAAATTTAATTAAAAACGTCGGCTAAGTTTGTACCAAATAGAATTTGCATATTTGTTTCTAAGCGCAAACTAACCATTGCTCATTCAGCAATAAATAAATTAAAGTATTTCATTTGGCCAATTATTACACGACGAAAAATATGTTGATATGGTACAATATGATTTCACAGTCTTTCTTTAGTTCAATCGGAATTCCTTCTTATGTTTTTCTGGAGTACGCAAAATTTTAAATTGACATTCCTTTTTACTTATGTGAATCCTAATGATGGACCGTTTAAGTTTATGGAGGCCTGCTCGTTTCGTATTTTCGTATTCTCTATTTTTTAATGCATTGAAATTTTAAAAAAGGAATTAAACAAAAAGCGTGATCGTATCCAAAAAGTCAAAAAACAGAAATCTTACGAAAAATATTGCTATTCATTTACCTCTTCAAGTCACATTTTATTCGGTGACAGTGCGTCTCACAATATTCACGAAACATACATCTTTCGTGAATTAGAAATGACGTGAATGAACTGGTATTCGCAGTACAGATACTACTTCAATGGATAATAATCGCTAATTCATCAAATCTAAGGCGTACGTATGACAATTTATCAGTTGTATCGTCATCTATAATTATTTTGGGCGGGTATTCGATTCTTACACGAACAGTTAGAAAGAGATGTTACTCGTACAAAATGCGAGCAGGCAAAAACAGACCGAGAGAGAAATACTTTTGGTGAGTACCTAAGTGAAAAATGCTCATTTTGGTGGGTACCCAAGACCGTGTTGAAAAGAGCCAAAAAGAGCCCACCATGTTCAATTTAAAACAAGTAAGAAAGCTAAAGTCGGTCAAGCCCGACTTGAAATACCCAGCGTCCCGACATTATGAGCGCACTATGTTTTGCTTCTCTATTTGTGGCGTGGCAGTGGGAGGGCAACATAAATTATTTCCCTACATCTTTCATTCGCCTTGGTGAACCTATGTTGCGAATTTGAAGCTTCTACGCCTTTTACTTCGGAAGTTGCGAAAAATCTTCATTTGTGGGTGTGACAGTGGGCGGGGCAAATAAAATTTTTTCCTACACCTTTCATTCGCCTGGGAACCTATGTTGAGACTTTGAAGCTTCGGCGCCTTTACTTCGAAGTTACGAAAAATCTTTATTTGTGGGCGTGAAGTGGGCGGGTCAAAAAAAAATTTTCCTACACCTTTATTCGCCTTGGTGAACCTATGTTGCGAATTCGAAGCTTCTACGCCTTTTACTTCGGAAGTTACGAACAATCTTCATTTGTGGCGTGGCAGTGGGCGTGCCGCATAAAATTTTTTCCTACACCTTTCATTCGCCCTGGTGAACCTATGTTTGCGAATTTGAAGCTTCTACGCCTTTTTACTTCGGAAGTTACGAAAAATCTTCATTTTGGCGTGGCAGTGGGCGGGCCACATAAAATTTTTTCCTACACCTTTCATTCGCCTTGGTGAACCTATGTCACGAATTTGAAGCTTCTACGCCTTTTACTTCACAAGTTACGATAAGCCTTTATTTGTGGGCTTATTTGTGGGCGTGGCTCACGGAGGGCGGCGTCCATTTTTTGCCAGGATATGTCCCTTTTTCGTAGTTTACCAGTACACCAAATATCAATGGAATGTGTTGAGTGGTTCGCAAGTTACAAGCATTTTACTGAAAACACATTATATTCATTTGTGGGCGTGGCAGTGGGCGGATGTCTCCCATTTTACTTAGGATCATACTCGGACCCCGATATACATGTGTGCCAAATTTCGACTTCATTGGTTCAGCCGTTTCGGAGGAGATCCGACCACGGACGGACGGACAGACGGACAGACGGTCAGACGGTCAGACGGACAGACGGACATGTCTAAATCGATTCAGTTTTTGATCCTGATCATTTCTATATATATTTTTCTATATCTTCGGAGCTTAATTCTCCCTGTTACAAGATTCGCACAAAACTAATATACCCCGCTTACGCTGGGTATAAAAATCAGCTGATTTCGCAAGTGCTGCCACTTTTCTCATGTGTCAAATTCAAATCTTGGTGAAACACAAAATAATTAAATTTCAATTTAAATAAAAAATTAAATTAAAATTAATTTTAATTTAAGTTCCGATAAAATTTTATGGTGAAATCGGCTGTTAGTCCACGCGAATTAGAATTCTCCGTGGCGTACGGGTAGCGTATTCGCTCAGCAATCCGAAGGGCTCGGGTTCAAATCCTACAGCAGGCGAATGAAATGTGCTAAAAATTTGAGTTTTTCAAGTAAGTGGAAAAATATTAAAGAAAAAAAAAGACATCTAGAATGAAAAATCAAGCTTACCCCAACCGTATAAATTGGAGAGAAGAGAGGGCCCCATCCCGGCTTTCCAAAATATATTGTTTTTGGTTTTGCATAAAATGTTACATTTAAAACTTTTTATTCCTGTAAGGTTTTTAAATATTATATACCTAAATTTTATGTTATTATTTGTAAAAAAAAAAATAAAAAAAATTGCGCCTGCCTGACCGGGGATCGAACCCGCCGACTTGGGATTAGCTGCTACTTCGTATTTAAACTTTTTTGCTACGCTTGTGGTTATTTTAACTACGTCCGTTAATAGAGCCAAATCATTGCTGTTCGTGTTAAATTAACTACGTTTTTGTTATTTTTACTACGATTTTTAGCTCAGTGTAGTTATATGTATATGGTGTGCGAATCTTGTAACAGCCAGAACAATATAGTACTATAGATGGCACTTGGCAAAAAACGTGTGTGTTGAATTGAAGTAGGCCCCCTGTGCATGCATTGCATTCTTCAAAAATGGAGATTTTTCGTAACATTGTGCGCCCATAATGTCGGGATGCTGGTATTTCAAAGTCGGGCCTGACCTACTTTAACTTTCTTACTTGTTTTGGCTTTGCTTTCATATGGTACAATTATGCATTACCCAGGCCATGACAAAACAAAAAGCTTAGATTTACTCTTATTTGGACAATTCTCTACAAAACTGCATCATTACTTTTTTCGAAATCATATGGCCGAAAAATTGGATTTTTTGCCGCTGAAAAACCACTGTGCGCCGTGTTTTTTGAAAATTTTCTTGATAATTTTCTCGCAAGTGGCATCATATGTTAGTGCCATTTTGTGTCTACCCGTATTGTTGTTGGTAGCTTTTTGGTGAATTTCTCGAAAGTGTGTGAATTTCCTATACCTGCCTAATGGTGTATTTCCCCATCGCGGCAGAGCTAGGGTGATTGATTCGGTTAACCGATCGGTTAACCGCCCGGTTTTTTTCGCGCTTTGCGAGGCGGTTTTTCTCAAAACTGATTTTTCGAATATCGAATAAATCGGTTTTTTTTAGCGAATACCCGGTTTTTTCTCCAACAGATTATTTTAGCCTTCAGATAGTTATTTTCTTTCGAACGTCATACAAACTGCATATAAAAATTGTCATGAAATTACCTCTATTGACGCCTTTTACACTAAGCAATTATATTTGTAAAACTCTTAGCGAATTCTCTTTTCGAGTTGCATTTGAGTCTACATTGAAAGTATATATGTATTATCATTAGCTACACTGCAGGAAGTACGAGCAGTTAAACTCTAGCGTTTTACTACTTCTAATTCCACCAGTACTGGTTCTTCTTTATACCTTTGCTTATGTCTTGTTCTGTAGAAAATTAACATTGCGCGTGAGCTAAAAATCACCACTTGTACACTCGAACTAACACTTTACTAGTGCTTTGGGAAGCAAATGGATAAATTGGATATAGTAAAACAATAGTTATTTTTGAAAGATTTTTCACTGTGGTTTTTAAAGGTAGAATTTTTTTTTTTGATTTCGGTGTATCAACGCATTTTGCAATAACAATGTCATGGCAATCCTTATTACTAACACGAAAAACAATTTTTCCATACAATACAAATCAGAGATCTATACGAAACTCCACCCCGTCAAACGATAAGCCCACATTTTTTAGCTCAGTTCTATTTAAATAAACCTTAAACGTGAATTTCCAACACATTAGGGGAATTCACAAAGGCGTCGGAAAATAGGAAAATTTTAACTGCTTAAAAAGCTGTGCAAGATAAAAAAAAGGTTAAAATTTTTTAAGAAGTCGCAATTTTCCGATTTTCCGACTTTCCAACGTTTTTAACACGCCTTTGTGAATACCCCTATTGTATTTCTTCATATACGACAAAATATTTTACGAACGATGATATATATTTTTAACTTATGGTATATCAAATGAAAATATGGCTGTTTTTAATCTATTTTATACGCTGAATGTGCAATTTTTTGTTTGGGTTTTTTTTAATAGTATAAGTTTTTTTCAAAATGGCTTTTAAATAAAACAGTCACAAACAAATAACACCTGCCCCGAAATATCTTTTTATTTGGATTTTTAACATAACCGGTTAGCCGGTTTTTAGTTAAATTTTATTTGCTCAATCGGTTTTTTTAATATCCTTAAATATCGGGTTATTCGAAAACCGGTTACAGTTAAAGGTCGAATAATCAATCACCCTAGGCAGAGCCTTTTCGACGTCGACAGTTAGACCTACACTCAGCGCTGCCAGGTTTTTGTGGGACAAATTCCCGTTTTTTTGCTCCAAGCACAATGTTTTTCCCCTTTTTATTTTATATTTTCCCCATTTTTCTCCCGATTTGAAATAACTAGCGTCAATTTGTGGTTTATCTTACATATGAGTCGCTCAGTGGATAAACTAGTTGTTAAAACAAAACTCAAAATTAAAATAGCAAAATTTATTATCAGGGCTTCTTTAACAATTTTTAAAAAAGTCATAAAAGTCATAAAAAGAAGTGTATCCACGCTAAATCTCAAAAACGCCTGAAATGGACTCATTCCCTTTATCCACTGAACGACTCATATGTTTATTTTGTTGAATATTGTTAATAAGAAATGTGCATATAACAACAAAAAATATTCTTAGCGAACATAATTTGTCTTTTCGTTACTGTTCCTTTGACCAAGTTTCCTAAGTTTGTGTGTTATAGGTGTGGGTTTTTTGGTCGGAAAATTTGAGGCAATTCAAAATCTCGTCCACTTTTTCCTCCTACGCGTTTCAACAAAGTAGCTTTGTAGTCTTCCTCAGGGAGTCTATTTTTATTGAAAATTTTTATCAAATTTTTTAAAAAGATTTACGATTAAACTTTACAATTGTTTATATTTTTAACTAACATCATTTTTTTAGATAAATTTTTTCATTAGTAGGAGTAGTCTAATTTTTTAAATTAACAAAAAACCTATTCTGAACAAAAAAAATTGTCTTCCTTCTTAAATTAATTTAAATTTAATATCGCATAGACAAAAAATCGAAAAAATACGTACTTTTTGATACAAAAAAAAAAAAAAATATATATATATATAGCCAACTTGTAGGGGTTTTCCCAGTTTTAAAGTCAATTTTCCCCGTCGTCCCTTTTAGGTCGAAAAATCCCGCAAAACGGGGAAAATCCCGCCATCTGGCATCGCTGCCTACACTCCTAAATTATTATCATATAGAACTATAGCTGCAACTTCGGCCAAATTTTGGCGCGTTTGGCTATAGTTCTATATGATTATTATTCTCTCTATCGATTCCCTCTTATGTATTCTTATCAAACCAACAAGCTAATTTTTAAACAAATGAGAGTATTGTAGTATTGTATGGCTTAAACACTCCCAGCGGGCAATGTCCCCCTGACAGAATCAATGATGTCAGGGTGACTTTGGATCCGCCATGC
>JAIPUU010000384.1:0-15410 GCA_020466095.1 Chlorops oryzae
ATGACGATTGGTATGACGCGCAGCATGACATTCGTACACAATCTGACAGTGACCGAATTAAAGATATGTCATCGTGGTATTAGAAAAAGTCACTAGTGACTCCCAGCAGGACATAGTCATGCTGAAGGGAGCGATACGGAATGGAAATGAAACGAACAGTCGTTTTTAGTTCAATTTTTATTTGTGTTATTAGAGGTTTAAATAAAAAACTGTGATTTAAAATGAAAAATTTAAAAAACAATACTTAAAAAAACTTAACTCGACTCTTAATTCGCATGTTATAGGTTTTACTTGAAATATTTATACAAAAATAAAGCTCGTTCGTTATCGCTATATACATTAATACATACATTCAACAACTTAACTGGCCTCTTCATTGGCATAGACCAGGATTTACTTTAAAAATTAATAAAAAAAAATAAAGCTCGTTCGTTGTCACTTAAAGTGTTAACTTGAAGAATGTAAGGAGTGGTAGTTTACGATTTGGGGGTTTTTTAAAAGTTTTGCTCTGTGTTGGCTTTTGAAGTGCTTATTTTTATTAAGTTTGAAGGCGGCGCGCAAGTCGTTCCTAAATTCGGCTTCCGAAAAGCCCTCGTAATGCAAAGCTCCTAGCAATATAAGAAGGTTGTTCAAACAAATGCAATATTGAAAACTTTTGTAAAATTTTAACTTACGATACATCCCATTATATAAGCCACGATACTGTTTGAATGGTTTTTTGCCGCGAATTCCATCGAAATTCATATTAATAATTAATTTCATGTCTATGACATTTTCCAAATTCTTTTTTACTCCGCTTGGTCCGAGCAACGATTTCAAAGACGATATCTGAAAGTGGCGGAAAATGAAAAAAATATTATAATTGAAGTGAATGCAATGTTGTATAAAAATGAACTACATTTTTCAATAATATATATGATATGTTGGGTTTTTGTTTGCATCCTTCATAAAAATTTAAAGTAAAGATCTTTATGTTTCCAATAAGGCTTTAAAGTTTGCTTTGATGCTTTAAAGTTTACTCACATATAGTTCGTCGTCAGGCTTTGGCAATGCTCGCCTGGAAGATGAATACGCGATATATTGCGGATTGCTCGCGTATTGTTCTTCAAAGCATTCTCCAACTAAAGTTGAGGAAACATCGCCTATTGCTCTGCCAGCAATGTCGCGTTAGCATCTTCTTGACGATTGTTCGCTAAAACATCAGGGGTATTCACAAAGGCGTGTTAAAAGCGTTGGAAAGTCGGAAAATCGGAAAATTGCGACATCTTAAAAAATTTTTGAATTTTTTTTGTATCTTTCACAATTTTTTAAGCAGTTGAAATTTTCCGATTT
Source organism: Chlorops oryzae (assembly GCA_020466095.1). Taxonomy (NCBI): domain Eukaryota; kingdom Metazoa; phylum Arthropoda; class Insecta; order Diptera; family Chloropidae; genus Chlorops; species Chlorops oryzae. The sequence goes on from JAIPUU010000384.1 coordinate 1,333, forward strand.
TTCGACTTTCCTATTTTCCGACGCCTTTGTGAATACCCCTATCGTCTTAATATTTGTAGGGAACGTACCCAATTACGATGTAGTAAGGATATCGGCTTTTTCTTAAAACTCTTTCGCGATGAGTCCACAAGACGTACTCGCGGCAAATTCGATGTCTTTAGAGCAGTGATGGCCAAACCTATACGTCAACATTCATAATTGTGTGTGTGAATGCGCTGTCGACTTCGATTTGAGTTCCCAGCGGAAAATTATCTCCTGCATGACAATGTCATCAGTGATGTCATCGATGACATATAGGTGACATTGTCATGCATGACATCTTGAAGGACATGTCATCGTGGAGCGATGCTGTTCACGTGCTTGAATCTCATTGGCTATTGAAATTTAAATAAGGCGCTCGACTCAGAATCCGAAGATCGCGGGTTCGATCCCTGGCTGAGGCGAACAAAAATTGTTAAAAATAGCTTTTTAAAAATTTTCGAAACATTCAAAGAGAGGGCAAAGAAGAGAGTTATCAAGCTGGTTTCTATAAATTGACATTTAAAGAGAAAAAGAGCAATGTGCTGCTCTCAAATGTTTTTTTCGCCATCGCACCTCCTAGCTTGACATTGTCACCCGTGAGTTCACTGTACAGCTCCTGTACAAATGTCATATTAATTGTCATGCATACTGGATCCAAAGTCACCCTGTCTTCATCGATGATGTCAGCGGGACATTTGCCGCTGGGTTACTCTGATTTACAAATTTTGTTTTTTACACACACGAATGCAGCCAACCGGTTCTTGCACGATTCGGTATGCGCTATAGGGCAAATGCACCAGTAGTCGGCAGTTTCAGAATTTTTTCTTTATTGAATTGATGCAGTTTGGAATGTGTTTATGCTATTGTAATCATTTCAAGTTAGTACATTTCCGTAACGGGTATTGTTTGAGATTTAATTCATTGTTTTTAGAAAGTAATTTGTTAAAATCGAGTAATTTACACCCTTCATAAAAAACACCGAGTGTGACTATGTTCGGCATACGATTTTCCAATATTCGGCATGCCATGAGTATCGGCATGACTATCGGCATGGCTATATTTTTAAATAACAAACAAGTAAGAAAGCTAAAGTCGGTCAAGCGCGACTTTGAAATACCCAGCGTCCCGACATTATTGGCGCACTATGTTTTGCCTCTCCATTTGTGCGCGTGGCAGTGGGCGGGCCACATAAATTTTTTTCCTACAGCTTTCATACGTCTTGATCTACCTATGTTGCCAATTTGAAGCTTCTACGCCTTTTACTTCGGAGCTTACGAAAAATCTCCATTTGTGGGGGTGGCAGTGGGCGGGCCACATACATTTTTTTCCTACACACTTTATTCGCCTTGGTCAACCTATGCTGCGAATTTGAAGCTTCTACGCCTTTTACTTCACAAGTTACGATAAGCCCTTATTTGTGAGCTTATTTGTGGGCGTGGATCGAGGCGGACGGCGTCCATTTTTTTCCAGGATATGTGCCTTTTTGTAGTTTACCAGTACATCAATTACACTAGTTTACAGAATTTAAAACTTTCGCGAGAGCAGAGACGAAATGATGGTTTTAAGACTAAATTGGGGTCGCTGATCACGAAAATGGCATCCGTTTTTTTCCCAAAGAATAGTTTTTGAGATATGGGCAAAAAACGTGTTTTTTGGATACTTTACGAGATTTTGCCAAATAACTCCAAAACGGCTTGTCTAAACAAAATAAAATTTTATCAGCATGAATCAGAAAACCTTCCCCTTTGCATCGATATATCATTTGTTACAATCGGTTTCTTAGTTTTTGAGCTATAGGCATTTGAACTCAGACCTGTTAAATAATGATTATTTAATTAATGAGTGAAATAGTGATTATTTAATGATTATTTTTGTATGACCTATATTAATCAATGATTGCGATTACCAAATAATCATGAAATAATCAGGATTATTTCAGATTAATGAAAAAAATCAGAAAAAATCAAAAAATAATCAAAAAAATAATCCCGATTAATTTTAGATTATTTTTGAATATTTTTGATTTTTTTTTATTATTTTTGATTTTTCCTGATTATTTTTGGGTTTTTTGATTTTTTTTGATTATTTTTGATTTGTTCTGATTTTTTCATTAATATTAATTATTTTCAATTTGTAATTGAATAACATCGTTTTTCCAAAGTTTCCCTATAGTCCGTGGGACCGGCACCGGACAAGTGAATTCACCGGCCACCTGTGGTTAGGACCACCCCTCGTCAAACCACCGGCAATACTTTCGAGAGGCGAATTTTACATTGCGATGTCATAGGCAAGGACATATGGGCATTTCCAAACGGACGCGACACTTAAATGAGCAATTTTGAGTCCCGAATTCAAGTATGCGGTAAATAGTACTTTTGCTTCTCAATACTTTCGTGCAGCTTATGCGGACTTTGATATTTTTCAAAGTTTCTATGCAGTCCCGAATGGCAATCAGCTATATACGGACGCGACAAAAAGTTTACTTTTTCTGGAAATGCCCATATGGGCCCCTCGCTGTACTACATTTAATTATATTCAATTTCTAATTGAATAACATAGTTTTTCGAAACTTTTCAAATAAGAAACACTAGCACTTGTTCATTTTTACATATAATTTCATAATAACGTATATGAAGAACAATTAACTACAAATTAGCATTCGCTTTGAGAATAACTAATTTTTCAAACGAAAAGTCTGTCAATGAATGCCTTCTTGGGCTGTTGATGATTCCCGCGAAAGAGAACAGCCGTTCTACAGGTGCCGGTCCCACGGACTATAGGGAAACTTTGGAAAAACGATGTTATTCAATTACAAATTGAAAATAATTAAAATTAATAAAAAAATCAGAACAAATCAAAAATAATCAAAAAAAAATCAAAAAACCCAAAAATAATCAGGAAAAATCAAAAATAATCAAAAAAAAATCAAAACTATTTAAAAATAATCTAAAATTAATCGGGATTATTTTTTTGATTATTTTTTGATTTTTTCTGATTTTTTTCATTAATCTGAAATAGTCCTGATTATTTCACGATTATTTGGTAATTGCAATCATAATAATCAAAAATTTCAAGAATATGAATGATTATGGACTAAAAAAAGAACAATAATTCATGATTATTAATCTTAATCGGGATTTAACAGGTCTGTTTGAACTTGGAAAAAGTTGACTTTTTTTGGTTTTTTTTTAATTTTCAGAATTTCATTTTAACTTTTAAGTAGAAAAAAATTTTTTTAAATTTTTTTCGGTAACTAAAAATGATAAACATATGTTTAACGTATATATTAAACAAAATTTCTTCCAAATCGGTTGGAAAATAAAGAAGTTATAAGAGATTTTCCAAATTTACTCAAATTTTAGTGCCCTTATATTATGTACAAATTGGATTATTGCTTTCAGTGACGTTGAAGTGGACCGGTTGATTTTAGTACTGCGACGTCTATGAGTTAATTTATTAAGACAAGCCGTTTTGGAGTTATTTGGCAAAATCTCGTAAAGTATCCAAAAAACACGTTTTTTGCCTATATCTCAAAAACTATTCTTTGGGAAAAAAAAAACGGATGCCATTTTCGTGATCAGTTTAGTATTAAAATTATCATTTCGTCTCTGCTCTTTTTTTTTGTAAACTAGTGTTATCAATGAAATGTGTTGAGTGTTTCGCAAGTTACAAGCATTTTACTGAAAACACATTATATTCGTTTGTGGGCGTGGCAGTGGGCGGATGTCTCCCGTTTTTACTTAGGATCATACTCGAATCCCGATATACCTGTGTGCCAAATTTCGACATGGTTGGTAAAGCCGTTTCAGAGGAGATCCGGCCACAGACGGACATGTTTAAATCGATTCAGTTTTTGATCCTGATCAAGAATATATATATATATATATATATATAAATCGTTTATAACGATGACGCTTATAACGATTATCGGTTATAGCGATGAACATTGTAGGTAAAGTTTGGTTCGCTATGCAATTACATGTAACGATAAACCGGATACAACGATATCGGATATAACGATGTAATTTTGCACAAAATTTTGGTTTTTCGTATCGGTTATAACGATATAAAAAAATATTTTCTTCTTACGCGCGACAACGCAAAAGAATATTGATTCCGTCTCAATATTCCTATCAGCGGACCTATTTTGCAAGAAAAACGTAACGATCTAGCAATGAATATCGGGATAGAATTTCATTGCACCTCCTCATGGATACATCGCTTTCGCTCACGCCATCAAATTTTTTTCGGTAAATTGTACCTAGAATGCTCCGCAGCGACCCAAGGAGTGTCTGAAAATTGGTTAGATGTTGTATGGCCTTCATTAAGAGCAGATTTTGCGGCCGATGATATTTTCAATGCCGATGAAACCGGTCTGGTTTTCAATTTGACACCTTGCCGATCGCTAAAATTTAAGGGTTAAAAATGTTCAATTAACTGTCATGGTAACAGCAAATATGACTGGAACTTGTGTGAAAAAACTGAACTGAGAGTTGATTTTTAAAAAAGTTTACGAAGCAATCAAAAATTAATGACTTTTATGAAATCCTAAAATAATATACATACAATTTTGTACAGTGTACATTGTACACACATGTAATGCAGAGTTAAATCTTAATTTTCGTTACCTTTTTATTTTAAAGAAATCATTTTCTTTTTTTTTTTAGAAGATTTACTTTATGTTCCTAATTGTACGCTTAAGCTAAAAAATGCAATAAAAGTGGAAACCTAAAAAATATATAAAAAAATTTCTGTTGCCGGATATAGCGATTATCGGATATAACGATGGACTTCTGCTGGTCCCTTCGACATCGTTACAACCGATTTTTACTGCTTACGCTGGCTATAATAAAATTGTAAAGAACTGTAATTAAAAAAATATATTTTCATTTAAATTAGTCACTTTCTTGTAAATGTATTTCTAACTTATTGTTTTTGACTTTGCATGGCTTGCACATAATATCAATCTCAATTACTTCATCACATGCAAAGTTGTGCAATGCCGACCATTGGAAATTATGAATAAAATTCTTGTTCCTTATGTCGGCACCCAACAAAATTTGAAAAATATCAGATTTTTAATAAAATTTTTTATTTCATGACAAAATTTAAAGCAATTGCTATCTTAATACTCATTGATGTAACAAATTTGAAAAATAATATGAAAGTTGGCCTCTTGAAGTTGGTCAGGCACTAATTTTTTTTGTTGAAAAAAAAAAAGGACATTACCCTAGGTGTTCAAAGACTGTTACTGGATGAGGCCAAAATTAGACAAAAGTATTCCCCCCGCCAAATTTACTCATTACAAATCGAAAGATAAACAAGTTTTGATGTCAAAGTTTATGTTATATTTGTATATAAGTACTGATATTCCTATTAAATCGAGTTAAATAAAAATATTGCCGACTACTGGGACATGCCGAACTTAGGAGCACTTACCCTACGTACGGTGACCATAAATTGGAATTGAAAAAACAGAACAAATATATATTTTTTTTAGTCTTCAACTTAGTTTATTTAAATCTTTTACGAGGTTGTCACAGAACGGACCTTTCAATCGGTCCAAGGATAATTACGATCGAATTTGGACATTTTCGCTATTTTCCACTAAAAAAATACGCAGAACAAGTGCCTAAAAAACAGAACACCTCTGCTAAAAACAGATATGATGGTCACCGTAGCTATACATTAGAGAGTCACTTATCGTTAGCGAATCGAGATTTCGAGAATTCTTCGTTCTCGAATTGTTTTCGATATATCGATAAATTTAGTTCTCTCGAATTCGTCTCGATATCGTTACGAAATCATCTTCGTTTTTGTGTTTAATGGGAATTTATTTGAACGGCCTTAGGCCCATTTGCTACTGTTCCGATTAAGTTTTTCGTTCCCAAAAACAAAAAATTTTTTGAAAATTTTGTAATTTTGAGAGGATATCGTAACGAAAAACTTTAACCGGAACAGTAGCGAATGGGTCTAAGTATAATATAGTCAGCATATACGCTAATTACACGTGAAGACATTTGGATAATGAAACAAACTTTTTGTGGACTACGGACGCGCGGGGATGTGGTATGGGAGCTTTCTCTCTTCCCCCTGCGACCCATGCCATCGAAAATTTGTTTCATTATCGAAATGTCTTAACGTGTAAATAGCGTTGTAGCTCGAAATTCCATAACTTCATTTTGATCGGGTGGCAGAACCATTTCTACAGTTTCTTATAATGAATTTTATATCTCAAAGTCTCCATATGTGAATCTAATTCGAGTGATTCGAGCTATGAAAGCCAAACCGACATTAGCGCGTTCAGCTACATATAGTTTTTTTATCCACACACGTTATTCGTCGTTTATTGAATTATTCAAGCACAACATACTTAAATTCTATAAAAGTTTATAATGAATCAAAGTGATTTCAACGAAAGTGCTTTATAATTCTTTGCACAGTCAAAGCTCCGAAATTGAAATTTTTATATGGACGAGAGCGTGCCTAATTTCTGATGAGAGATTGAGGCCATGAGAACCCATGTATATTATGTATAGATGGTATCCGTCAAGTAGAGATTTCGCTTTACTATTGTACTCCTATTGCATACACCTAACTGAGTGCTTTACAAAAAGACAGCAAATTCGAAAGCTATCGAAATCATTATTACTTTTTAATGTATATATGTATATATTTTTTAACGATTTTGCTCATCCGACCATATCGTCCAAACCTTTGTGAGGTCACGTTAAATGACAAAAGATAAAAATTAAAAAAACTGGAATTTGTCCGTGGGTGCTTATCAAGCTTGACGATCTTAAAGAACGAAAATTGAGTTGGCAAATTTGTGTTCAAATTGTTCCGCCCGATGGTCAGTGCATCGGCTTAAGCGGGTGCTTCCATAAAGTTAATGCCACATCTAATGGTTTCCTATGAAGCACGTCAAAATTAAGGACAGTTTCGAGAATCTTCCTATAGTTATGTTCTCCACTTATATAGGGTCTACGAGAAGTAAATATGGAATAGTCCAACGAACATATATTGAATTCAGCAAGCTCTGTCGGAAACGGGGCGATTGCATTTCCCGGGGTATGGCCTCAGGGAGCAGCCCTGATACGAAGAGATACTCATTTGCAAACGCTGTGCTGGTAATTTGTTTTTGTCCAACTTTTGTGTCCCAAGGCCCCAAGGAATGAAAACGCCTGACGTCTCTCTGCGGGCCTGCCAATCACTATTCTCAGCTAAAGTTATTGAGTCTTTATGTAAAACGCGAACTAGATATCATGGCCAGCGATTTAACTCAAGTTGCCGCAGCTATGGAAGTCTTTGCCTTCATATGTATGTACATCTTAAGATTTATCTCAGCAATCATCCAGTTTCCTGAGAGTTCACGATATAACTTATTTAATTAGGGAATATTGGATGCTAAACCTACTTCTCCTCGATGCATCGGGAGATACATTGCAGTGCTTCCCAGCATGTGAATATCTCCTGTATGACGGTGTTATCATTGCTGTCATCTGTGACTTGTAGATGAAGGTTTCATGCGCTATTATTTCGGTGACATTTCATCGAGGAATGCTGATATTTATTTTCTTCATTTTCAATGATGTCGACTTCAGCAATACATTTTCTTGACATATATATGCATGTATGTACATACACTGAAGTGCAAAACTGTAACATGTTGTTACAATTCTAAGTTTAGAAGCTGTTATTTTCTTTAATATAAATACTCGTTATAAGTTTTTGTTGTTATTGGATTGGTCCACTAGTATTCTCTCTGCAAGAAGAGTGTGAGGTAGATTGACTGATAGAATTAAAAGTACCAGAGCAAAATGTAAGAAAAGTCAAATGTTACAGTTTTGCACTCGCGATATTTTATTATACAAAATTTAAAAAAAAGTGATAAATTTCATATTTTCTTTTAAGACTTACTGTCAAATAGTCAAGCACGGAGGTGGTTTGATTATGGTTTGAGGGCGTATTTCGAACAATGGCGTCGGTTGATTGATACACATCGGTCGAATAATTTATCAGGAGCAGTACCTATCTATTCTGCAACAAATTAGTCCCGATGTTGCCAGAAAGATGGACCTTGGTGCTGAAATTGTGATTTTTCACCAAATCAAAGACCCAAAACATCCCGCTCCTATCGAACCAAACTGGTCTAAAATCCACAGTTTTGTGTTTTAGTGTGGCCAATTCAATCTGCGGACATGAATCCGATAGAAAATTTTTGGAGCCACCTCTAACCACAAATTTCCACGTACCCAAGACTACCAAGAGGAATGACTGAGCTCTGGGAACGAACGAAGGAAATTTAGGAATCGTTTCCGGCATAATTTGTACGTAGATATACGAGTAGTATACCAGACCATATAAGCGAATCAAATGAAACAGAAAGATACTGGAGAAAATATGAAATTTATCACTTTTTTTAAATTTTGTATAATAAAATATCGCGAGTGCAAAACTGTAACATTTGACTTTTCTTACATTTTGCTCTGGTACTTTTAATTCTATCAGTCAATCTACCTCACACTCTTCTTGCAGAGAGAATACTAGTGGACCAATCCAATAACAACAAAAACTTATAACGAGTAATTATATTAAAGAAAATAACAGCTTCCAAACTTAGAATTGTAACAACATGTTACAGTTTTGCACTTCAGTGTATGTAAGTCACAGTCCCGGTTTGTGGAGAGGAACCTTTGCATAATTTTTTCACACATTTGTTGCTCGGTTGCGGGAAGGGGCTCCTTAAAAATGACCCAAACCTAGGTTAGAAAGTGGTGATGATGTTTTTTTTTCTTTCTTTTGCTTCGAGGGACCCTACTATGTATTAGGCGCTCTTAATTTCTCTCGATGGCTCTGAATGCAAGCCTACTCGAATATCGTTATTTTTGCTAAGATCATAATGTTATCGGTGACGTGGTCGTAAATTTTAATTCGAATTTCACCCGGACATCATGAGAATTTTCCTGGCTGACTATAATAAGCCGGGCCATTTTTGAATTCGCTAGGGACGCGGCGTGAAAAGGATTTCATTAGATTCGGTTTTACATACTTGAATTTGAAAGTCATAATTCTCATATATAATTATCTGAAATTACCGCTTTAACAACTGATGTAATGCTCCATAATTATAGAATCGAACTTTGAAATAATTATTTATAATTTCTGAGACCGGTTGCAGATGTTCTTTACCTTAGAGAACGTAGTTTTCTTCGGCTTTTTGCTTTACATGTTCACATGGCAAGGAATGTATGTTGACCATGACGGTTGCGATTGTTGGACTTTAAGACCACATGTGGACGCGTTCTCAAAATAAAACGAGAAAAAAAAAGATAACTAAGAAGAAAAAGAGAGAAATCAATGGAAAACCAATTTAAAAAATCGTTTAAAAAAGTCGACTAAATAGGTTTCATGAAAGCTCTCGGCCCTCTGAATCTAGTTAACGGTAAATAAAAGGTTATTGCAATGAAAATAAATGATAAAAGAAAAAAGTCAAACAATTACATTGATTTTTAACTCTTTTTAGTTCACCTATGCACATTGATGTCGGAACTTTTTGCCACACGTGTTATAAGTACAATATGGACACAAGGTCAACATATTTATTCATATTATTATACATATATAGAGTATAAAATTGAAGGCTTCGGCCAATCGCGCAAAATTAAAATTTTCTTTTCAGCCCCCACACTGTTACATATAACGAAAGCAATTGAATAAAAGAGACAACACCTGGGCTAGTCGGAGAATGAACAGGCAAAATTTAGAACTCAGAGTAGGTATCAACAAAAAGTATAAGAAATAGAAGTGTAGTCTAAGGGGGTCCTTCGAAGAGGTACTTTTCCCTGACTCGAAAAAAAGTGACTATTGACCAAAAAATGTCCACTGTTGGAGCATATTAAATCATAATTTAAAAAAGATTGACATGGTATATTCGTAACCAGTCGGCGGGTAATTGGCGAGTTATGAAAGTTGCTACAGATGATCCTCTTCATGCGATGGTTCTTACTTACCGTTTCAGTTTGCCACATCCTAAAACGGTTGCATTTTTGTGCAGAAAATTGAACAATTCCTGTCGATTTAAAAAAGGGAGCTTTCATTCGATTTGCTCATCTGAGTGTAACAAATGAAATCAATGAAAATAGACCACAAGAAATATGTTCAGGACCGGACTTAGTGCTTTCCAGTTGTATGTATTGAGTGGTCTTTCTTAGCTCTAATTTTTGTTTTCGAAAAAGAAGCTTACAAAATGTCAAGTGAGTGGGCGAGGCAACATATTGGCTCCTTAGTTCAATAGTTCCTCAGAAGCTTGATTGAAACTCATCGTGAGGTTTTAGTAGAGTTAAGACTCTGGGTTAGAACCTTTTTGAAATGTCGAACTTTTTGTTTTGGCTTCCCTGTGGGCGCTTTCGCAGAAAATTATTTTGGAAGCGCTTTTTGGCTGCGGACACACCAGATCAGTGCTTATATTGGCCACAATGGTATATTGAACAATTAAAAGACATTAACCTCAAAAAAAAAATAAATTTCGGAGGGTTAGAGGAAGTTTATAGAGTTCTTGTTCTAAAATTTTTTCAAAAAACTGACTACAGCTAATCTACTAAGGGTCTAGTTCCAAACTGCTCCAAAAAGGAGTTGTTGCAATCAGTTTTTTGAACAAATTTTAGCCCCAAAATTCTTAGAATTTTTCACTTATTCTATATATTATATAAATTTTCATCAAACTCTTACGTCATGAATTGTTTGAATTTTATGGGTTTTTGGTCCACAACTCTATAAACTTCCTCTAAGCCCCCAAAATTTTTTTTGGGTTAATGTCTTATAATTGTTCAATATAGCACTGTAGCCAATATAAGCACTAAAAAAGCACTCTTTCTCTAGCTACGTCCCTGATTTTGACTAATTTAGAATTTTCTCGTTAGTTTTGTGAAAAAATTTTTCTCCGTGTAAAAATTAAAACAAAAATATTTTTAGATTTCCTTCTTATCTGAATTAGTTTTGGAGATATTTAGAAAAATGTAAGTGCATATTTTTGTTAATTGTACTGGCGGCACACAGTGTCACGTCTCCATACATTTTTTGGAAAAAAATAGAAGGAGTTATCGCAGGGCAATGAAATTTGGCAGGAGTATTACTATAGGTCTAATTAAAAAATTTTGAAAAAATCAAGGAAATCCGCCCACTGCCACCCCCACCACCCATATAACGGGAAATCCTAACTTCCGTAATTATACCCAGCGTAAGCGGGGTATATTAGTTTTGTGCAAATCTTGTAACAGGGAGAATTAAGCTCCGGAGATATAGAAAAATATATATAGAAATGATCAGGATCAAAAAGTGAATCGATTTAGACATGTCCGTCTGTCCGTCCGTCCGTGGTCGGATTTCCTCCGAAACGGCTTAACCAATGAAGTCGAAATTTGGCACACATGTATATCGGGGTCCGAGTATGATCCTAAGTAAAAATGGGAGACATCTGCTCACTGCCACGCCCACAAATGAATTTATTGTGTTTTCAGTAAAATGGTTGTAGCTTGCGAACCACTCAATACATTCCATTGATATTTGGTGCACTGGTAAACTACGAAAAGGTATATATCCTGGAAAAAATGTCCTCCTCGAGCCACGCCCACAAATAAGCCCACAAATAAGGGCTTATCGTAACTTGTGAAGTAAAAGGCGTAGAAGCTTCAAATTCGTGACATAGGTTCACCAAGGCGAATGAAAGGTGTAGGAAAAAATTTTATTTGGCCCGCCCACTGCCACGCCCACAAATGAAGATTTTTCGTAACTTCCGAAGTAAAAGGCGTAGAAGCTTCAAATTCGCCACATAGGTTCACCAAGGCGAATGAAAGGTGTAGGAAAAAATTTATGTGTCCCGCCCACTGGCACGCCCACAAATGAAGATTTTTCGTAACTTCCGAAGTAAAAGGCGCAGAAGCTTCAAATTCGCCACATAGGTTCACCAAGGCGAATGAAAGGTGTAGGAAAAAATTTATGTGTCCCGCCCACTGCCACGCCCACAAATGAAGATTTTTCGTAACTTCCGAGGTAAAAGGCATAGAAGCTTCAAATTCGCAACGTTAGTTGACCAAGGCGAATGAAAGGTATAGGGAAATAATTTATGTGGCCCTCCCACTGCCACGCCCACAAATAGAGAAGCAAAACAAAGTGCGCTCATAATTTCGGGACGCTGGGTATTTCAAAGTCGGGCTTGACCGACTTTAGCTTTCTTACTTGTTTTTTTCCTAGAGAGTTGAAATTCGGTACATAGATTGATAGACATATAAAAATGAGCAAAATTAAAAAATTAGAATGCCACTCCTACTTTTTGAAAAACGCCCCTTCAAAGTTTGAAGATTTATAGGATATTTATCCTTATAAAAATTTTCAATGCAAATAAAAAATGTGAAGAATGTTTTGCGGACTTGTAAACTTAAAACATATATTAATGAGAAAACAAAATCAGTTTTGGTCATGCGCAAGTTATTTAGAAAGTATATTCAAGTGAAAACGCGCGAAAATGCAAAAGAAAAAGCGCCTCTTCGCTGTGTTGAATATCGTTGATGCTATTCTAGAAATGTAGTTTTCATTAATTTTTTTCGACATTTGGGTAAGAAAATCTCCAATTATAGTGCAGAGCTTTAAAGAAATTAACATTTTTAAAAAATGATTAAAATTTTTCAATGAAACTATACAAATCTTTATTAACATTCAAGGTATATCAAATACACAGGGGCGGATCCAGAGCCATCCGTTGGGGGGGGAAATAAATTTTTTTTTAAATTAAAATGTTCAATCCGTATTTTAGAAAGGATGCACTATACATATATTTTATTAGAAGATAAGCAATTGATTTTGAGAAAATAAAAACGACAAAAATCTACAAATAAAAAAAAACTTATTTAATAAAAAAAATTTTTTAAATAATTTTTTATTTACAAATAAAAAACAAACATTTTGTTACGTATATGGGGGAAAACACGTCAAGTGTACCAGGTGGAAAAATTTTTCTCTCCGATTTCGATGAAAGTTGGTGATGATGTTGTGCTATTAGAGTACAAAATTTGTGCAAAAGGAGGGTAGTCAAAACGAAGCGGTTGCTGAGATATAGGTCCTCAAAATTTATGATTTTTTTCTAAATGACTTTTTTCGTTCAATGATTATGGGTAGAAGGTTTGGTAGATGTAAAATCGTTTTAATTGTCTTTTATGATAAATTGTCCGAAATTTCCAGAAAAAATATTTTGGCATTTTTAAAACGATAACTTATCGATAAAAAATCGATTTTAATTCTTAAATTATAATTTTTGCACAAATCGGCATTTTTAATATTTTTTTTAATAGACTATAAATAAAGCTTTTTTATTTACCTTTTCAACGATATGCATATGTTGATGGTGAGTCAGTCATTTGTGGGTCAATTCGTCGTTTGTTTAATTTTTTTGTTTTAAAAATTCTTGGAAATATTTGTGAGGAATTTTGAAACGAAAAGTATCTAAGTTGAAGTTGTTCTCCGTCAACTGGAATAAAAGAACGGATCTGAGAAATTAAAATGGGAGAAATACAAACGTGTATCTTCAAAACAGCATATTTCGCTTAACATCTTCTTCGTTTAAAATCGCTATTTGGTTAAGGCCGTAAAAACGTGATTCGTTTAACATCGCAATTTGCTTATTGGGGTTCAACATTTGGTTTCATATTTAAAATTGTGTTTGAAAATTTTCCAGTTAACCCCATAGGAACAAAAATCATCTTTTCGAATTATGAATTATGGAAAAATAAGGATAATGATGTCATATTTCCAATAAAACTATTACATAAATAACAATTGTGCCAGGGTTCATCAGACTTCTACTATCTCACTCCCACTTTATGTACTCTTAAACCTCTCTTGCGCGAATTGTGCTACAAAATATCATTTCAGTTAGTACAGAGATTAGTGCGTGCTAGCGCTGATTCCAAGCGCACAGAAAACAGACAGTCAGTTTTCAAATTTTATTCATCCCTTAAAACCCCTTTTTGGGAAAAATGGATTTGCTCTTAATAGCCCATACT
>JAIPUU010001012.1:0-26793 GCA_020466095.1 Chlorops oryzae
AGTGCGATATGAAAACAGCTAATTGTATATTTACGTAATAGCCTAGACAGACGTATAGCATAATCGCGATTATCTCCGTTTTGCAGATTAAAGATGAATTATGTATAGATAAAAGTAGGATCAATTGCATTTTAATCGAACTTTTAGAAGCGCGATTATATTCATAATCGTTCTTTTTGACAAAGAAACCTTGGTGATAGCTGTCAAATAGAATTTAAATAATAAATTTAATTGAGTGGAATCAAAATTGTTGACACATAAAAAAGCTGGTTGCTTGATCATACATTTTTTAATCCACCATTTGTCGTCTGTCAGGGTTTTTTGGAAAAGTGGATTAAAAAAATTTAATCGCGATTAACTATATACGTCTGCCGACGGTATAAGAAGTTTTTAAATTTCGATAGAAATGGATTCAGATCTAAGTGACGCGGAAACATAAAAAGAGTTAAAGTCTTATGTTATGGTACCCCAGCATTTTTATACCCAGCGTAAGCGGGGTATATTAGTTTTGTGCGAATCTTGTAACAGGGAGAACTAAGCTCCGGAGATATAGACATATATATATAGAAATGATCAGGATCAAAAACTGAATCGATTTAGACATGTCCGTCTGTCCGTCTGTCCGTCTGTCCGTCCGTCCGTCCGTCCGTCCGTCCGTCCGTCCGTCCGTCTGTCCGTCTGTCCGTCCGTCCGTCCGTCCGTCCGTCCGTCCGTCTGTCCGTCTGTCCGTCCGTCCGTGGTCGGATCTCCTCCGAAACGGCTGGACCAATCAAGTCGAAATTTGGCACACAGGTATATCGGGATCCGAGTATGATCCTAAGTAAAAAAAACATCCGCCCACTGCCACGCCCACAAATAAATATAATGTTTTTCAGTAAAATGCTTGTAACTTGCGAACCACTCAACACATTCCATTGATATTTGGTGTACTGGTAAACTACGAAAAGGGACATATCCTGGCAAAAAATGGACGCCGCCCTCCGTGAGCCACGCCCACAAATAAGGGCTTATCGTAACTTGTGAAGTAAAAGGCGTAGACGCTTCAAATTCGCAGCATAGGTTGACCAAGGCAAACGAAAGGTGTAGGGAAAAAATTTAACTGGCCCGCCCGCTGCCACGCCCACAAATGAAGATTTTTCGTAACTTCCGAAGTAAAAGGCGTAGAAGCTTCGAATTCGCAACATAGGTTCACCAAGGCGAAAGAAAGGTGTAGGTAAAAATTTTATGTGCCCCGCCCACTGCCACGCCCACAAATGAAGATTTTTCTTAACTTCCGAAGTAAAAGGCGTAGAAGCTTCAAATTCGCAACTTAGGTTCACCAAGGCGAATGAAAGGTGTAGGAAAAAAGTTTATGTGGCCCGCCCCCTGCCACGCCCACAAATGAAGATTTTTCGTAACTTCCGAAGTAAAAGGCGTAGAAGCTTCAAATTCACAACATATGTTCACCAAGGCGAATGAAGGGTGTAGGGAAATAATTTATGTGGCCCTCCCACTGCCACGCCCACAAATAGAGAAGAAAAACATAGTGCACTCATAATGTCGGGACGCTGGGTATTTCAAAGTCGGGCTTGACCGACTTTAGCTTTCTTACTTGTTCCTTTTGGTCTTGCGTAACTCTTCAAGTGGTCTTGTTTTCTAATATTTTTCTGTTTCTCTTTACTCTTTTCTAAATCAAGCAATAATTCCACTTCTTCACATGAAAAGTTGTTTGTTCTCTTGTCCATTCTGAAATACCTACGTACAGCTGATTTTTCCACAAAAGTATTTACATATATTTGCAGACGCTGCCACTTTTTGAAACTGTCAAAAATAAAGTTTTGGTGAAAGACAAAAACAGATAACATGTTTTTAAATATTTGTTTTATTTAAAATTAAAAATAAATTAAATATTCATTAAATAGTTTGGTGATTTCGGGCGTTAGTATTAATAAAAATCTTACAATAGCTATCAAGCGAATATTTATAGAAAAATTAATTTATCTCATAACCCGCAGTTTAGTATTGAATTTTAACAGAAAATGTTCACCATTAAGGCCAGTTTTCTACTGTTCTGATTAAAGTTTTCGTTCCGAAAAACAAAAAAATTTTTATGAAAATGTTGACATTCTAAGAGGATATCGTGACGATAAACTTTAACCGGAACAGTAGCAAATGGGCCTTAATCGTTTCAAAATGTTGATATCTGTTTTAAAAAATTCTAATGTCGTTTGCTATTAAATTGCTTCAAAAATGCAAATGTCAATTATAAGTTCAGGCCAACATGTATCATGTTAACGAAAGTTTGTTGAATTTTTGAAGAAAAAATTTGATAGCATTTTGAATGGGTTTGATCAAAATTTCTTGAAACCGTTAACTGCGTACTGAGGGTAAAGGTAAAAGAATAACTCATTGTCATTTGTTTTATAAAATAGGACGATACAACTTTTGAAGCATTTCGAAAGCAGTCACGACAACGGAGTGACAAATTCCAGTGAAGTCAACCCGATGGTGTTATGTTCAGCAGAAAGCTCTGTGGCCATTTGCTTTGAACTTGAAATAAATTATAATAAATAGAAAAATTCGAAAATCTCAAAACAAGAAATTTCCATTTAAGCTACTCTTCCATATTGCCACAGATAACGTTCATTCAAAAGGAAAAATCTTTATTTTTTCCAACAAGAAAAATTGTTAAAATTAAAAATATTCCTTATTGAAGCTGTTTTGTGTTTGTCCTTTTGAATTAATCAATTTTCTGGTTGAATTTTTTCTCAGTGTATGCAATTCTTTATAACAAAACGTTTTTTGTATCGCCAAACTAGAGTGTTTATTGCTGCGTAAAGAGCTATGAAAAATCGAAGTATTTTGTTGTTTTAATGCTGAAGTGTTTCTCCAGAAAACAAGAGAAGCTTCAAAATATCCCTAAGTTTTGTAGGTGCAAGTCGGTTTGCTTCAATACGCTTTAGAACGCGTGCGCGTGTCAAGTTGCTATCATGATTTATGTAATCGGAAAACGTTTACGGTGTAATTGGGATTTCGAAATGCCACAAAAGAACCTTTAATCGAGATCATAACATAATGAAAAATGTAAATGACTTCGGTAATGGCGTGTGAGTCTTATAGATACTCAAAATAAATCCAAAGCCCTACTTATCCTTCATTTATTGTGCCTTATTTCCATTGCCAGTACATATCTTCTTTTGATAGATAATTATCTATTCAATGACACCTGTCACAATCGTGGCAAACAACTCATCGACTTTAATTGACTTTTGTTGAAATTCATTATATTAAAAGCAATCAACCTATGTGATGCAAGGATAATATAAAAAAAAAAAAAAAAACAAATCAGGAGTCGAACTTAAAAGCTTCATCTAGCCATCGATCCATGGAACCATATTAATAGGGCAAACAAAAATTCTTCCTTCATACGAACAAAATGAATTGGCTTATTGACATATCTACATACATACAAACATTGAAACCAACACGCAGAACGACAGACCGACGCTTTTCTTCCAGGCACTTTGTATTAATTAAAAGCCACTAATACGCCGAATGGTCTCCGTAATGATTCGTCGTTCGTTGTGTGTGTTTGTCGTGCGTCGCATCGTGTCGTTCGGTGGAAACTTTTCAAATTATGGCGCTAACCATACGAAGAATATTCCTGACACGGCTACACTCCCTCGAATATCAAGTGCTCATGAACTCGTGCGCTGGAATAACTCGTTTCGTTTCCTTCATTTTCCTGGTCCCTTTTTACTTTACCCAAATACGACTTATAGTTTTCCAACTTTTCATAATACTTTTAACTTTTCCAAAGTTGATTTCACGCTTCGCCCCTTTTAGGGCTTAGCTTTTTACTGGCAATCATGATTTACTATTGAACTGAACACCTAATTTTGGATCTGCCGACGGTCGTTGTTTTTATTCTTCGATTAATCAATATGTATGTTGTTTTTGTTGTTATTCAAGAAAATGGAAAAGCGAGAAAACAAGGAACACCCTAAAGCATTCGCTTTAACAATAATAGCCGCTGCGTCATCATAAGAGACATAACATCAACCTGTCAGTCGCTCAACACAGTGAAAGTGAACATAAAAGAAAACGCTTCTTGGAAAATACGAAATACTTCAATTAATTGGGTACTTGAATCAATTGGACGTACTTGAGTTATAACCTTTACTACCTTCCTCTATAAATATTTTCGGTGCGACAAAAGAAAATTGAATTTTCGTTCTTTTATATAAAATTTTTTGATTTTTCGTCCACGAACGAATTTTTGTTCCATCAAATTTACTTGAACTTAAATTGAAAAGTAGCGCTCAGCTTGAATAAGTTTCCCACCCCGAAGGACAGCCGATGCAATGGTAAAATCAAAATGGCTATGCTCTTAACATAATAATAAAGTGAACGAAAGAAACCATACTCAGATTGAAAAAAGAAAGCAAAAAGCCAAAAGTTATGTAAGAAAAAAAAAAAAACTAATTAAAACAAGTAAGGGTGTTATAGTCAGGCGAGCCTGACAATAAAATACCCGACACAGACACACATGTTTAAATAATTTTTGAACCACGCCCAAAACACAGGACCACTAAGTAAGAATATTCAAGAGGTTTTTAAGGCCATTAGGGGCCCCATATACCGACTTTTTTTAAATATCTTTATAAAAACCGTCCCTTTTCCACGCCCACTTTTCCATTTTTGTTGCAATCCTAATCGGAGGCTTAAATATACACTCGAATTGTAAGTTTCATTGAAATATTTTGAAAATGTCAGATTTTGGGGCAGTTTTGGGATTTTTGTGACAGACCTTGGCATTGGAGGTACTCTTAATAATGGACCGACCAAAGAAATTTTTGGGAGCATGTTAACGGCTACAAAGGAAGCATAAGTGCCAAATTTCGTTCAAGTCCCATTTGAATTTCGGGTGTAGGGGACAATTTTCGAGAAACGCCCTACTGCCACGCCCACTTTTAAAATTTTTGGAAATCGTATTACTGGCCTTTTGTGATTTTCGTAACAGACCCTAGTACTGGAGGTACCCCTAAAAATGGTCCGATCAGGTCCATTCTCGAACTTGTTCTTACTCATGTCCCCGTGAGCACGCATACCAAATTTCGTCAAGATATCTCAACTCTTTCGATAAGAAAACTGTATACAAACAGACAGACGGACAGACAGACAGACGGACAGACGGACGGACATGGCTAAATCGAATCTCCTGGTGACGCTGATCATTTCTATTTATATTTTGTATTGTCTATCTCGACTGATTCTGGGTGTTACACACAACCACATAAACGCAATATACCCTCGACACAGAGTGTGTCGGGTATAAAAATCGCCGGAAATAGATTGTATGATGACGGTTCGTTTTGAGTAGTAAAGGAAAAGAGCACACGTTTCTTGTTTCTTCCTGGTCACCGTTGATACTACTGATTATAATTGTGGAAAATCTCTTATAACTTCTTTATTTTTCAACCGATTTTTAGTTTTTTATATACGCTAAATATATGTTTATCATTTTTAGTTACCGAAAAAAATTTGTAAAAATTTTTTTAGTACTTAAAAGTCCACATTAAATTTTGCAAATTAAAAAAAAAAAAGTTTTTGCAAGTTCAAATGTCTATAGCTCAAAATCTAAGACACCGATTGTAACAAATAATATATCGTTGCAAAGGGGAAAGTTTTCTGCTCCATACTGATAAAATTTTATTTTATTTAGGCGAGCAGTTTTGGAGTTCTTTGGCAAAACCTCGTAAAGTATCCAAAAAACACGTTTTTTGCGTATATCTCAAAAACTATTCTTTGGAAAAAAAAAAAACGGATGCCATTTTCGTGATCAGCGACCCGGTAGTGTCCGACCGAAGGTGGAGTTTTAGTCGCAGCCGAAGCCGAACAATCGGCAGAGTTGAAGACTTCGGACGAAGGCCGAAGCCGAATGCAAAAAATTTTACAGTAAGGAAACAAAATCAGTCTTTATTCATTTGACAAGCACAAAAAAACCGCTCAAATTTTCTCTAAATTCTTTCGCTTTAGTCGCCCACAAAGTGAGAATTTACGGCAATAATTCACTAGTGTAAAAGGGCTCAATGAAGCAATTGAAAATCTATCGTGACTTTTTTACTTCCATTAAAATGCAAAAATATTCGGCTAAAGAATTCGGCTTTTTTCAGCCGAAGCCGAAGATTAAGAATTGGCCGATCATGCCAATTGCCGAAGCTGAAGCCGAACCTTCGGTCGGACACTACAATTTAGTCTAAAAACCATAATTTCGTCTCTGCTCTCGCGAAAGTCGTAAATTCTGTAAACTAGTGTTATGTCTACGAAGTTTTAGAAAAGTGTTGTTTTTCCAGCTCTCCTTCTGGAAAGGTGGTTGAAATGTTTAATTTAAATGATACTCGTTTTTTTTGTCGGTAATTTCATATAAAATTCTGTAGAAAATCAGTAGGTGATAAGTTCCTAGCAGCAGGAGACTATAATGCAAAGCACATTTTCTGGGGTTCCAGAACGTGCAATCCTAAGGTCAGCAATTATACAAGGCAATTGTCAATAAAAACAATTCTCTAGACTTTGTATCTCCAAAACAGCCAACTTATTGGCAAACAGATCTCCAAAAAATTCCAGACCTCTTAGATTTCGGAATAACTAAAGGTATTGCAAGAGAGCTTATTTCTGCAAAAGCAACAACCGACCTCTCCTCAGATCATTTCCCAGTTGTATTCGTTTTGAACAAATATCCGGAACCAGTAGAACGCCCATAACAGATGCAGGCACAAATTGGTTAAAATACAAAAAGCACATAAGTGCGCATATTCATACTAACTATAAGATTCAGGCGCGAATGGCAGCGGTCCGTTCTCCGTTGGCCAAAAACAAGCTAAAAGAAGTAGAAAACAAGCTAAGAGCAAGTTTAAATAGGGAGAAAGAATGTAAAACCCGCAACTTTGTCGAGAACCTTACGCCCAGATGCTCAAATCGTAGTTCCTTGGGTTGGCAAGCCGCTCTATGAAGACCCCAGTACAGAGTGAAACACCCGTTCGGTGTCTCAACAGTGGATGGGCGCGCTCAGATGAAGAGAAAGCTATGGTTTTTGCTTTGCACCTCAATAAGGTATTCCAACCGAATCCGAGCAATGCTGAGCATGTTCTCCCAACTTTGTCCGAAAACACTCGTAGAATTTCCATACAAATCAGTTCAAGAGAAATTGTCGGTATCATAAAAAATGAACTTGTCTGCAAAAAAGCCCCGGGACATGATCTTGTCACTCCAAAAATGTTAAAAAATATACCATTCGTAGCAGTACAGTTTTTTACAGTCTTATTTAATGCAATTATTGAATTCAGCAGCTACTTCCCAAAAGATTGGAAACGGTCGGTTATTAAAATGGTGCCTAAGCCAGGAAAAGATCCTACCCAAACATCCTCTTATAGACCAATTAGCCTCCTGCCTTGTCTCTCAAAGTTATTCGAAAAGTTACTCATAGCCAAATTAACACCTTATCTGCAAGAGCAGAACATTATCCCTCCACATCAATTCGGGTTTAGAAAACAACACGGTACTATTGAACAGGTAAATCGGATTACAAATGAAATAAGACTTGCCTATGAAAATCGGGAGTACTGCTCTGCAGTATTTCTTGATGTGCAACAAGCGTTCGATAAAGTTTGGCTGTTATACAAAATCAGAAGATTACTTCCCTTAATTTTCGCGCGATCTTTGAGTCATACTTAAAACATAGAACGTATCAAGTAAGACATAACTCATGTATTACAAAAACCTTTCAAATAAACGCGGGAGTCCCCAAGGGAGTGTTGTTGGGCCTTTTCTTTACCTTGTATACACAGCAGATATTCCAAATAACGATAGAATATTGATTTCAAATTTGCTGATGACGCAGCGGTACTTAGTCGGCACAAGAACATAAGTATCGCAACTTCTCAGCTCCAAGATCACTTGAGCGAAATCCAAAGCTGGTTTTCTAAATGGTGAATCAAAATGAATGAGCTTAAATGTCAACACATTAATTTCGCGCTAAATAGAAAAGCTTCTCCTGACATTTTCCTTAATAAGGTACGCATCCCACAATGTGAGGAAGTCACATATCTCGGTATTCATTTGGACAAAAGACTGACATGGCGTAAGCATATTGAAGCCAAGAGAACCCAAATGAAGCTTAAAGCCAACAGCCTGCACTGGTTAATAAATAGCCGCTCTCCTCTAAAGCTTGGATATAAAATCCTTCTATACAACCAAGTTATAAAACCAATATGGACGTATGGTTTACAATTGTATGGAAATGCCAGCTCTTCGAATATAGAAAATCCTGCAAAGAGCAGAGTCCAAGATCCTAAGGACTATAACAGGAGCTCCTTGGTTTGTTTCGAATGAACGGATCCATAAAGAGCTCAACGTAGAACTGGTTAAAACAGAGCTCACCAATATCAAAGAGAAATACTTCAATAAATTGCGCAGACATGTAAATCCACTTGCCCGTGGATTATCGAACACATCGTACTCTTCGAGATTGAAAAGAAATGACCGGCCAGCAATTATAAATCGTTCTACAACAGCAGGTGCAATCCATGCACATCCATAAACTCAGTTTTCCTAGCTGATCGTCTACTCGGTGGGTGCACTCCATGCACCCTTGCAATCCAAGCACATCCATAAACTCAGCTTTTCCTAGCTGATCGTCTACTCGGTGGGTGCACTCCATGCACCCGTGCAATCCACGCACAGCCTAGCTGAAAAAACTTCAATTACAATTTGTAATTCTAGTGATAAAAAAATTACTTAGAATGCATCAATTAATAAGTATAATAACTGTGGGTATGACATTGAGTCAGTAGGTCCATGGGGAAACCTAAGATCCGTCAACCTACGACTGATCATTGAGGCCCGCTGAAGCCAAAAAGGAAAAATAGGCTCCATCCGTATGGAGGGGACTCCAAGCTGAACAAAAATATGCATTTAACGTTATAATTAATGGATTTTTGACCAGGCACCAATTTGTCTCGCATGGCTCTGCTTTGAGGCAAATAGCTCATTTTGCCTTTAAAAAAAACTCTTACTTTGTGGGGAATCGAACCCTCATCAATTGGATTACAAATCAAGCACACTACCCCCTACACTAACGACGACCTTGTATTGTCAACTTCAAAATATTATAATAAAATCAACTGTGCTGAATTTGAAAAGTAAAAAAAAAACCACACCTGCCAGGAATCGAACCCGGGTCCCATCGCGTGTCAGTTAAGCATTCTTACTCCAAGCCACTGACTCATTTTACAATCCCAATTCAAAACCGTAACTTAAATATTTGAATATTTTTCAATACTTCAAAAACAAGTAATTGTAATTGAAAAAAATTAATTACAATTACAAGTAATTGTAATTGAATTTTCCCAATTACAATTACAAGTAATTGTAATTCAAAATTTTCCAATTACAATTACAAGTAATTGTAATTGAATATTCTTCAATTACCATTACAAGTAATTGTAATTAATTGTGTAATTAATTACAATTTTGTAATTGGACTGCCCAGGTCTACTAGACTCCTATATTAGAGGAGTGATCCAATAAATAATAAAACGTTTAAAAAAAAAAAAAAAAATTGAACAATTATTTTTTATCCAATGTTATGAAAGAAAGATATTCAAATTTTGTAATTTTAATGAATTATACCTTTACTTAAAACCCATAATGAGAAAAATGTTAGTAAAATTAAAACAAAATGTTACTTGCGTTCGCTTACTTTTAACCGAATTTACTACTCTTTAATGGTTACTTTTAAAAATGCATTGTTTTATGATTGCACTAATTTCCAAATAGTTTGAATAGTTACAACACCAATAAACTAAAAAAAATGCGAAAAGAGCCAACGAAAGAAATGTAGCTGTCATTTCTCAATTTGTTTTCCTTGATATTTCTAGTGTCACGTGTGCACCTTAACAGCATAATTTTTTCCCATATCTTATCCGCTGTGAAACGGAATTCAATAAAAACTTAAAATTAAAGCAAGTTTTATATATAAAACTTAAAAAAATATTTACATACTTTGGCCAAAGTTAATAACACAAGTATACACGGTTTTCGCTCTGAGAATCGGACAGTTGTTTTTGACGTAATTTAGTGATGAACTCAAATATTCTAACGGGTTTTTAAGATTGGCTCTACCCAACAAGCAAGATAGGGAAATCTGACCAGCATTAAGTCCATTCGACCTAGTTTGGTTGAATTTTCCCTATTTTTGACCATTTTTTTTGCCTTATAAATTACCTGTCTTTAAAGTCTTTTTTTCAAGGTAGAAATTACTTAAATTCTACCTTTGCGATGCCTTCAAAGTCATTTCAACTTTTAATAAAATTTTTGGTTGAAAAAATGTTAAAAATGCCCTCCTTAATGCCTTAGAAGTGACTTGACTTTGATTTCGAAATTATCTGAAGTTTTAAGGCATATAAACCAATTTTTACCTTAAATTCAAGTATCAAGTCCGTTTTACTTTAAAGGCTATATTAAGGCAAAAATTGACTTATTTTATTGGATACTTCAACGTATAAGTCGAGTAGTCTTGATTTTTCGACCTTAAAGTCAAATTGTCGATTAGGACGAAATAAGTCAAACTAAAAAAATCATACGCCCTGTTCTGCCCTATATTTGCCCAATTCATAAGAGCGTGAATGTTTTTGATCTAACGTAGCGCCAAAGAGCATGATGCTCTCAGCTCTCACTGCGCAAATGACGTCACGTCAGAACTTCTCATATGACGCTGATGTTGTTTTGAGTGTAACTCAAGCCAATTTTTTGTGTTTATTTATGTTTATTTTTATGTACAAATGCAGTAAATTTTGTGTTTTTATTTCAAATATTTAAAATTACAATAAGGGTCCTCATGAACGCAGCTACACCGTGTAAACTGAGAAAAGTTAATAAAACTGTCAAATTTTATATGAAATTTTGACTTTTTTACTTACTTAACTCAGTTTACACGGTGTAAATGTTTTGCATGAGACCCTTAATGTTTTTCTTTTTTGAAAATAGTAGGTAATGTTTTCAATATTTTTCTATAGAGTAAAAAAGACATATCGTTAGCTTAATATAGATGAATTTCGTAGATGGTCATATCATATACAGGCATGCTCTAGAATCTGAATTCATTTCGACTAAAAATTCAACTTGAAATGCACAAATATTTTGAAGGATTACATTTTAAACCGAAAACAGTTTTATGGGAAATATAAAATGGTTAAACAATTTTACAGTATTCAATTACTTAGACTTTCTTATAATAACTACATTAAAAAGTCAAAAACTACAAATCTTCCTCTTTTATTCAGTTATTTTTTTTCCTGTAAAATACTGAAAATGCATGTTACGCCCTTTTTATATTAAGCTTATATTTAAGTATGCCCCTCCGTCTGTTCATTTGTCCGTCTTTCATTTGTCCGTCTGTCTGTCTGTCTGTCTGTCTGTAAGAGAATACATTTATTATTTTCCAAAGTAAAAAGTTTTGAGTTTTTTATGCATTAATTCAAACATAAATATATGCCCAGTTTGTTGACCGGGACCAAAACTCGATTTAGTTAAATCTCGGCGTAAAATACAACAAAAAAATAGGATTTTTTAATTAAATCGTTAGTTAAATGAGGATCTTAGGAACAAAAGGTGACATTTACGTGTTTGAATTTTTGGGTTTTTCATTTTTATACGACTCAAAAGGTTGACTTTTATCATCATCCGGTAAGATTAGTTTAAAAAGTTACTTGCTTCGAAGAAAAATGAGCTTGAAAAGCTGCTTCTGGGGCAAAAAGTTACTTTTTAATATTTAATTTCTCAATTTACTCAAAAAAATAAAAAGTGCAAATGTCACCTTTTGTTCCTAAGCTCTTCAAATATAAAAATAAAACACAAAAGTTCCCTTGATTCACATGCAAGACAACAACCACGTCATGAAAAACTCCTTCATGACGTCACGCCATATCTCTTTCTATTTGCGCTAAATGTACATTGCACGCACGTGATTGTGAAATGTCGAGTATTTTGGCGGAATATTTACTTTCAAGGCGATTTAAAGGCAAAACGCCGAATTAGGTCGAAATGTCTCTAGAATGCCTCAATAAGTTAGAATACCTTATGGAATTTGACCTATTTGGTTAAGAAAACAAGGATATTCGACTTTGTGGTCCATGTTTACGTTCTGCCATCTTGTTTCGTATTTCAGTTTGCAAATTCTTCTTCTCAATCAGTTTCAGTATGAAAAAAAAATTTTTTAAAATAAAATTTTCTTTTATTTTTCATAATTGAAATGGCCCGTGAAAAATTCAGAATTGCAAGAAATACTTTCACCATAAATCTTAGCTGGCATATATAATTTGGTTTTGTGAATCGAAAATATTTTTTCCATAAAACCCATATTTTATTTATTCTTTTTTTCAAATAACATAAGTAGTTGCTAGAATTTTCATTCTTTCATTCATTGCACTATGTGTAAATACATATTAATAAGTAAGAAATTATTATACCTATATCTTTCTCTTTTTCTCTACTGGAATTCATTTAATTCATAAGCCCAGTTTAGGTGAAAATTTCGTAATTTCGACGTCCTTTTGATGTCTTTTATACTTATTTTTGGTCGAACTGCATTCTAACTCCCTAACTTTAACAACTAAATGCCTTATTATGCCCTATTATTACTGCCAATCGACTTCCATTCTATTCCCCACTTTCGACGAATCAACGTCGAATGGACGTAATTTTGCTTTATTTAGGTCAGGTCAAACAAATAGTGTGCCCTTAAACGCAGTCGAATCGACTTATTTTCGACCTATTTTGTTAGTTGGGTAGATTCGGAGATATGGACTAAAAACCGTTATTTAGGACATTGAATCGCTGTAAGTTGTAACCTCGTTGTTATCAACCGATTTTAATTTCTTTACGTCTATAAAAAGTCAAAGAATGCTCTTTCCAGAAATTATAAACAGCTTGCTGAAACTAAATTACTTTATTGGAATTTTTTCAATGACAAAGTAAATTTGTTTGAACTTTTTCCAATTTTTTCAACTTTGGAGCTGTTTTATGCCAATTTGTTCGACCACAAAGCCTTCACATCGGCATTATTTAAGAAAAACATATCGTGTATCAGTCGCTTTATATTTCGAATTTTTCCCAAATTTTGTTTATTTTTTGTATTTATTGAATCGCCAGTTTTTGCATATCTCCAGGTTTTGAATCTTTTAGAACCCATATTCAACGTTTTCAGTGTCATGGCTGTGCGTATATTCGTTCGGATTATTTCGTCGCTATTATCTCCCGAACGACGTATGTATGATATCAAATTCAGACGAGGTTCTTTCGACGCTTAATCGTTTAATTGAGAACAAAGTTGATAGTTGATACTTTTTGTACGGGCTATAAAGTCGTTTGTCGCAGGTGACTCAGTTGTAAACTTATTTACATTGTAGACCATGCTTGTCTTTACTTATTTCAAAAGTATAAACTCCGTCCACCTGCGACGAACGACTTTATGACCCGTACAAAAAGTATCAACTATCAACTTTGTTGACAGTCGCCTTTCATAATAGGGGTCAAAGTTTTCTTCACAATCGCTCCGCAGTCTTTCATAGGAATAAAAAACCTAAAAAGAAACCTGACTACCTACTCTGTGGAAGAGTAGGGAAAATTGGAGCCCTAGCGAGTAGCTCTCGAGTATAATAAAAATAACTAGTGCGCGAGTAGAGACACGGATAGTAGAACCTAACTAGTGGCATGGTGAACGAGGCGTCTACAGCTCAATTTTGCTCATACATTAATCTAATATGTTTGCTACGCGTGAGTCAGATAGATCCGTGGCGTAGTGGAGGCGTATTCGCTTGGCAATCTGAAGGGCTCGAGTTCTATTCCTGTCGCAGGCGAAAAAATGTGGAGAAATGGTAATATTCGAAAAAATCAAAAGTTTGATCGAAAATCAAGCTTTGCCAATGCTGCCTCAGAACTTTGGGCAAAAATTTGCTTACAATTTCCTACCAATTTGAAACCTTTCTTTTTATATATTTGCTTTTGATTCATCTTAGGCCCAATTGCTACTGTTCCGGTTAAAGTTAATCGTCACGATATCCTCTCAAAATGTCAACATTTCCATACAAATTTTTTTTTGTTTTTCGGAACGAAAATTCTAATCAGAACAGAAGCAGAACAGCTTAAATCAGTTAAATGCAATAGTCTGAAAGGGACATTAGTATTTCAATTTTAACTCCTAATTGAATAAAAAAAAAAAATTGGCATTTGCTTTGCCGGGAATTGAACCCTTCGGATCGTGGGTGCACGCGCTACGCTGTGGGCTACGGCAGCTCGGTCTCCCAGCTATTAACGTAGTATGTATGTATATCAAGTGTACTGAATTGGCCCGTTGCTTCTAATTCTGCACTTGTTCAAACGCGAGTGTCGATTTTCGAATGGCCCCTCAGAGTAAAAGTTTACAGTGCAATGCATTGGCGGGGAAATTACGAGCGAGTAGTACAGTTGATTTGGGGAGTAGTCGAATAGTACGTCTGCACTAGTTGAATTTCCTACAGGGTAGCCCGATTTTGGTTTGGAGACTAATATGCCATTCAGACGAGCACCGAAATCCCGGGATTTCGGCACTTGGATTTCGTGAAATCCAAGCGTTCACACGACAATATCGTGGACAATATCGACTTGAGAGGATTTGATTTGACAGCCATTTATCTGTTTGCAGTGCTGCCAATTGTAGGGAAATTTCCTTTAAAAATTTTAGGGAATTTTTTAAACAAAACATCCCTTGTAGGGACAAAAGTACAGATATCTTATTAATCGGCAAATGCACAGAATTTGTGATGTATTCCAAAATATTTAATAAATTTTGTATAAATTTGGTTGTCATAAAATTAAAAAGACAAATAAAAACTATGCCAACCTGTCTTTATGTAAAAAAGTTCGGTCGAAGCTATCGCCAAGCGTCGATAGTCTACAAATTTGAAAATTGAAATAGTATTTGTATTGGTTTTTTTGAATAAATTGAAAACTGTTTTATTTACCGCTACAAGATAAGGCCTATTCATAATTTTAATGAAATAATTTTTACTTGAACCACAACAAAAAAACTTAAATTTTGAAAGAAACTTTTTATTTTGAAAAAAAAAAAAAAAAAAAATTTCAAATGAATTTAGTACGATTCGGAGTTCCAGACTACCCTGAAAGATTCTCAAAATATTAGCCTACTATATTCATGGCTACTCATACATTTTTGTAGGCAATAGGCAAATTATTAAAAAAAAAAATATAACGATATTTGTGGTAGGGAAAAAACGTAAAGAATTGTGGGGATATTTTTTTTTTAGTTTATAGGGAGTTTTTTGTTTGCGTGTGGCAGCATTGCCTGTTTGATTACTTTGGTTTTTTCAAAATTTGACAGTAGTGTTGCAGCATTTCTTCGATACATATCGAAAAACGCAGAGTTGCATTCAGTTTGTTCCGGATTTCTCGTGGGATTTCGTTGAAATCCAATTTCTGAGCGGATTTCGTTTGACATTCATTTGTATGGGAAATCGCTGGATTTCGACTGGATATCGGCTGAAATCCTCAAAAGTGCCGAAATCCCGGGATTTCGATGCCGTCTGAATGCCATTATAACGCCCGAATTCACCAAACTATTTAATGAATACCTATTTAAATAAATTTTTCTCTTTTTTCGTTTCACAATTTGATTTAACAAATATTTAAAGCACCTCAGTAGTAGATTTTGAATATTTGTTAGTGCGATATGAAAACAGCTAATTGTATATTTACGTAATAGCCTAGACAGACGTAATAGCATAATCGCGATTATCTCCGTTTTGCAGATTAAAGGTGAATTATGTATAGATAAAAGTAGGATCAATTGCATTTTTAATCGAACTTTTAGAAGCGCGATTATATTCATAATCGTTCTTTTTGACAAAGAAACCTTGGTGATAGCTGTCAAATAGAATTTAAATAATAAATTTAATTGAGTGGAATCAAAATTGTTGACACATAAAAAAGCTGGTTGCTTGATCATACATTTTTTAATCCACCATTTGTCGTCTGTCAGGGTTTTTGGAAAAGTGGATTAAAAAAATTTAATCGCGATTAACTATATACGTCTGTCGACGGTATAAGAAGTTTTTCAATTTCGATAGAAATGGATTCAGATCTAAGTGACGCGGAAACATAAAAAGAGTTAAAGTCTTATGTTATGGTACCCCAGCATTTTTATACCCAGCGTAAGCGGGGTATATTAGTTTTGTGCGAATCTTGTAACACAAATGAAGATTTTTCGTAACTTCCGAAGTAAAAGGCGTACCCAAGCAGCAAAATAGAGCGATTCGACCAGCAGCAAGTCGAATCTACCTATTTTGGTTGAAAATACCCTATTTCTGACCTATTTTCCGGCCTTAAATATGACCTAACTTAAAAGTCCGTTTCGAAGGTCCAAATTACCTCTATTCTACCTATTTCATGACTTCAAAGTCGCTTCGACTTCCAAGTCGATTTTGGTCGAAAATAGGTAAAAAATTCCCTATTGAGTGACTTAAAATTGACTTAACTTTGAATTCCAAATTAGGTAATTTTTCAAGGCAAACAGACCAATTTTTTGACTAAAATTCAACTTTAAAGTCCGTTTGACTTTAGGGCGAAATAGGGTCAAAAGTTGACTTATTTTGTTGCATGCTTCGACTTCAAAGTCGAGCGGACTTGATTTTTGGACTTCATAGTCGGTTTGACTTTAAAGTCGAAATGGGTCAAAATAGATCGAGCTCCGCCATGTTTTTTCGAATGGCAAATTGAGAATTACTCTTCTGCATATGTTTTTTCTTTAAGAAAAACAATTTTTTTCAAGCAATATTTATTTAATTTCCATCAATGAGAAAGCCCCTTAAAAATGAAGAAGTAGAAGGAACACTTTCACAAAAAATCTCAGCGGGCATATGCTTTTGGGACTTATTAAGCGCAAAATAATTTTTAATGAAGTCCATATTTTATTTATTATTTATTTCTTAAGACACACGAAGAAGAAAATCTCTCGTTCATTTCTGCTTTCGAGTAATACGAATGACTGAGTAAGATATTATGTATTTATATCTTTCTCTGTTACTCTCTCTCTCACTTTTTTCGTTTCTTTTTACGTTCTCTTTCGTTTTACTCATAAGTCCAATTAGTTCGAAAATTGGTCATTGCGACTTCTTTTCGACTAATATTAGGTAAACGGACTTCTTTTCGCCCTGACTTTGAAGTCGAAATGCCCTATTATGACCTATTATTACCGCCAATCGACTTCCAATCTATTCCCCACTTACGTCGACTCGACGTCGAATCGACGTAATTTCGACCTATTTAGGTAGGTCAAGTAAATATTCTGACCTAATATAGGTAAGAATTTACCAATTTTCGACCTATTTTGCTACTTGGGTAGAAGCTTCGAATTCGCAACATAGGTTCACCAAGGCGAAAGAAAGGTGTAGGTAAAAATTTTATGTGGCCCGCCCGCTGCCACGCCCACAAATTAAGATTTTTCGTAACTTCCGAAGTAAAAGGCGTAGAAGCTTCGAATTCGCAACATAGGTTCACCAAGGCGAAAGAAAGGTGTAGCTAAAAATTTTATGTGGCCCGCCCACTGCCACGCCCACAAATGAAGATTTTTCGTAACTTCCGAAGTAAAAGGCGTAGAAGCTTCAAATTCGCAACATAGGTTCACCAAGGCGAATGAAGGGTGTAGGGAAATAATTTATGTGGCCCTCCCACTGCCACGCCCACAAATAGAGAAAAAACATAGTGCACTCATAATGTCGGGACGCTGGGTATTTCAAAGTCGGGCTTGACCGACTTTAGCTTTCTTACTTGTTCCTTTGGTCTTGCGTAACTCTTCAAGTGGTCTTGTTTTCTAGTATTTTTTCTGTTTCTCTTTACTCTTTTCTAAATCAAGCAATAATTCCACTTCTTCACATGAAAATTTGTTTGTTCTCTTGTCCATTCTGAAATACCTACGTACAGCTGATTTTTCCACAAAAGTATTTACATATCGCACCCTTGCTAATAAATCGGTACAATTCAAATTTTTTTAATCAATTTTTTTATGTTCGATTGCATTTTTCTGTAAGAAACCCAACAACCAGAAAATTAACGCTTATATTGACAGATGCAGCAGTCGATTGGGAGTAATATAAGTTTAGAAAAAATATTATCTCTCCTCTGTTTCAAGAGATATTGAATGATTTTCGAGAAATGCGAAATTTTGATTTGTGCCGATTTAGTAGCAAGGGTGCGATATATTTGCAGACGCTGCCACTTTTTGAAACTGTCAAAAATAAAGTTTTGGTGAAAGACAAAAACAGATAACATTTTTAAATATTTGTTTTATTTAAAATTAAAAATAAATTAAATATTCATTAAATAGTTTGGTGAATTCGGGCGTTAGTATTAATAAAAATCTTACAATAGCTATCAAGCGAATATTTTTAGAAAAATTAATTTATCTCATAACCCGCAGTTTAGTATTGAATTTTAACAGAAAATTTTCACCATTAAGGCCAGTTTTCTACTGTTCTGATTAAAGTTTTCGTTCCGAAAAAGAAAAAAAATTTTTTATGAAAATGTTGACATTCTAAGAGGATATCGTGACGATAAACTTTAACCGGAACAGTAGCAAATGGGCCTTAATCGTTTCAAAATGTTGACATCTGTTTTAAAAAATTCTAATGTCGTTTGCTATTAAATTGCTTCAAAAAGCAAATGTCAATTATAAGTTCAGGCCAACATGTATCATGTTAACGAAAGTTTGTTGAATTTTTGAAGAAAAAATTTGATAGCATTTTGAATGGGTTTGATCAAAATTTCTTGAAACCGTCAACTGCGTACTGAGGGTAAAGGTAAAAGAATAACTCATTGTCATTTGTTTTATAAAATAGGACGATACAACTTTTGAAGCATTTCGAAAGTCACGACAACGGAGTGACAAATTCCAGTGAAGTCAACCCGACGGTGTTTATGTTCAGCAGAAAGCTCTGTGGCCATTTGCTTTGAACTTGAAATAAATTATAATAAATAGAAAAATTCGAAAATCTCAAAACAAGAAATTTCCATTTAAGCTACTCTTCCATATTGCCACAGATAACGTTCATTCAAAAGGAAAAATCTTTATTTTTTCCAACAAGAAAAATTGTTAAAATTAAAAATATTCCTTATTGAAGCTGTTTTTGTTTGTCCTTTTGAATTAATCAATTTTCTGGTTGAATTTTTTCTCAGTGTATGCAATTCTTTATAACAAAACGTTTTTTGTATCGCCAAACTAGAGTGTTTATTGCTGCGTAAAGAGCTATGAAAAATCGAAGTATTTTGTTGTTTTAAAGCTGAAGTGTTTCTCCAGAAAACAAGAGAAGCTTCAAAATATCCCTAAGTTTTGTAGGTGCAAGTCGGTTTGCTTCAATACGCTTTAGAACGCGTGCGCGTGTCAAGTTGCTATCATGATTTATGTAATCGGAAAACGTTTACGGTGTAATTGGGATTTCGAAATGCCACAAAAGAACCTTTAATCGAGATCATAACATAATGAAAAATGTAAATGACTTCGGTAATGGCGTGTGAGTCTTATAGATACTCAAAATAAATCCAAAGCCCTACTTATCCTTCATTTATTGTGCCTTATTTCCATTGCCAGTACATATCTCTTTTTGATAGATAATTATCTATTCAATGACACCTGTCACAATCGTGGCAAACAACTCATCGACTTTAATTGACTTTTGTTGAAATTCATTATATTAAAAGCAATCAACCTATGTGATGCAAGGATAATATAAAAAAAAAAAAACAAATCAGGAGTCGAACTTAAAAGCTTCATCTAGCCATCGATCCATGGAACCATATTAATAGGGCAAACAAAAATTCTTCCTTCATACGAACAAAAGGAATTGGCTTATTGACATATCTACATAACATACAAACATTGAAACCAACACGCAGAACGACAGACCGACGCTTTTCTTCCAGGCACTTTGTATTAATTAAAAGCCACTAATACGCCGAATGGTCTCCCGTAATGATTCGTCGTTCGTTGTGTGTGTTTGTCGTGCGTCGCACAGTGGTTCGTCTTCATACATATCGCGGCAAAAAATATAAGGAGATGTCGTAGAGCTATGAAACTTGGCACCAAGTCTTTATTTGACATAATTAAGAAAAATATGAAGTTTCATCAAAATCGGCCACGCCCACCGCCCACACTCCCATACAAACCAAAATTTATTTTTAATATAAAACGTGTTCCTTTCGTTCAAATGTCACGAAATTTTGCATGTTGGTAATATTTGATTAAAGAAAGATATCCTGCAAAATTCATCCAAATCGGCTACGCCCACCACCTACCGCCCATATAACTCAAACCGTTTTTTCTCCATAAAACGTGTTCCTTTTGTTCAAAATGACACGAAATTTTGCATGTTGGTAATATTTTTATAAAAGAAAGACATCCTGCAAAATTCATCTAAATCGCCACGCCCACCACCCACCAATTCGATTTCAATTAGAGTAGGAGTGTGTTTTAATTGCGCAAAATTTACTATTTTTTTTTAGAAAATAAATAGAATTGGATTCGTCTGTAAATTCAAAGCTGAACCGCATATTTATTCATTAGATAACATGTCTTTAACAATGTCATCCAGTTCTAAATGTTTTTTATTTGGTTGACGTCTTATATAACTAATGTATGGGTCAGACAAAAGACAAATCGAGATAAAATATTTTTGCCATTAACGATAGTCTATCGATAGTCTATAGTCTATAGAATGTGAAATGTTCAATAAAACATCGGTAATTAACTTGTGAACACTAATAGCTTTATTTATAAGTCCGTTTTAAATTTAAAATTCTTATGAAATTCAATTTAAAAATTGAAATTTTTTTCCACAATTTAAATATTAATGGATTTCTGAATAAGGTTATCAAAAAACTTTTTTCTCGTACATACTTTTTAGCCATAACTCATATTTTAAAAAGAAACGCTCAGGCTTTCTATAAGTTTCTTCCCAACGTTTTTTACAATTGGCAAGAAATCTACGTTTAATTTCATTTTTCACTATTCCCATTTCATTTTCAGTTATCACTGGTTTTTTTGATTTGATGAAATTAGTCAATAAATTTACGTCGTAATCGCAATTAACAAGTTCCTCAGCTATTTCTGAATAAAACGCGGAAAATACGCTCATTTTGCTTTTGTTTATTTCTTATTATTTTAAAATACTTATTAAATGCAACTTCAGAATTTCCTTGTTTTTGATTCGCTTTGGTTTTTCTTCCTTCCTTTATCCTCTTTTATTCTTAAACTCTTCAATTAGTTAATTGTTGCTGTTATAATTCGGCTTAATG
Source organism: Chlorops oryzae (assembly GCA_020466095.1). Taxonomy (NCBI): domain Eukaryota; kingdom Metazoa; phylum Arthropoda; class Insecta; order Diptera; family Chloropidae; genus Chlorops; species Chlorops oryzae. Next base: position 21,379 of record JAIPUU010001012.1, read on the forward strand.
AATAGGAATGCCTAAAAGTATACTATAAATTTTTCAACGATTTTTATTGCAATTGTCATGCATTTTTTTTTTACAAAATTGATGATATCTTAAAAGTGCTAGGCTATGCCGGCCGTTTTTTTTCATTATATGTTAGAACTAACTAAAAGCTTCAATTTTTACCCTATTTGAAAGTAACTGCTCGTAACTCACATTAGTTCTATTCCAACAAAAATAGCAAATCCTGTATTTTTTGGAGTCATTTTCATTTCCGCATAACTTTTAAAACCACTAATCGTATCTTACTGATTCCTTTGGTAATTTCATGATTAAATGTTATATTTTACTATAGAACAACATTTTTGGTACAGAAAAGATTTTATTTTATATTAATTCCGTACTCAATTTAATGAAAAACTTAGTCAATTATTACCCTTGCATGTTTATGTAACTTCCAACGGGTATACCAAGTACTAATATTACTTTTTGAAACAAAAGCTTATGGATTTCTCTTGTTTGGACACTTCTCTACAAAACTGCATCATTACTTTTTCGAAATCATATGGTCGAAAAATTGATTTTTTGCCGCTGAAAAACCACTGTGCGTCGCATCGTGTCGTTCGGTGGAAACTTTTCAAATTATGGCGCTAACCATACGAAGAATATTCCTGACACGGCTACACTCCCTCGAATATCAAGTGCTCATGAACTCGTGCGCTGGAATAACTCGTTTCGTTTCCTTCATTTTCCTGGTCCCCTTTTACTTTACCCAAATACGACTTATAGTTTTCCAACTTTTCATAATACTTTTAACTTTTCCAAAGTTGATTTCACGCTTCGCCCCTTTTAGGGCTTAGCTTTTTACTGGCAATCATGATTTACTATTGAACTGAACACCTAATTTTGGATCTGCCGACGGTCGTTGTTTTTATTCTTCGATTAATCAATATGTATGTTGTTTTTGTTGTTATTCAGAAAAATGGAAAAGCGAGAAAACAAGGAACACCCTAAAGCATTCGCTTTAACAATAATAGCCGCTGCGTCATCATAAGAACATAACATCAACCTGTCAGTCGCTCAAACACAGTGAAAGTGAACATAAAAGAAAACGCTTCTTGGAAAATACGAAATACTTCAATAAATTGGGTACTTGAATCAATTGGACGTACTTGAGTTATAACCTTTACTACCTTCGTCTATAAATATTTTCGGTGCGACAAGAGAAAATTGAATTTTCGTTCTTTTATATAAAATTTTTTGATTTTTCGTCCACGAACGAATTTTTGTTCCATCAAATTTACTTGAACTTAAATTGAAAAGTAGCGCTCAGCTTGAATAAGTTTCCCACCCCGAAGGACAGCCGATGCAATGGTAAAATCAAAATGGCTATGCTCTTAACATAATAATAAAGTGAACGAAAGAAAAAAATGTTCTTAGACTTCTTTAAGACAATAGGTGATAAGTTCCTAGCAGCAGGAGACTATAATGCAAAGCACATTTTCTGGGGTTCCAGAACGTGCAATCCTAAGGTCAGCAATTATACAAGGCAATTGTCAATAAAAACAATTCTCTAGACTTTGTATCTCCAAAACAGCCAACTTATTGGCAAACAGATCTCCAAAAAATTCCAGACCTCTTAGATTTCGGAATAACTAAAGGTATTGCAAGAGAGCTTATTTCTGCAAAAGCAACAACCGACCTCTCCTCAGATCATTTCCCAGTTGTATTCGTTTTGAACAAATATCCGGAACCAGTAGAACGCCCATAACAGATGCAGGCACAAATTGGTTAAAATACAAAAAGCACATAAGTGCGCATATTCATACTAACTATAAGATTCAGGCGCGAATGGCAGCGGTCCGTTCTCCGTTGGCCAAAAACAAGCTAAAAGAAGTAGAAAACAAGCTAAGAGCAAGTTTAAATAGGGAGAAAGAATGTAAAACCCGCAACTTTGTCGAGAACCTTACGCCCAGATGCTCAAATCGTAGTTCCTTGGGTTGGCAAGCCGCTCTATGAAGACCCCAGTACAGAGTGAAACACCCGTTCGGTGTCTCAACAGTGGATGGGCGCGCTCAGATGAAGAGAAAGCTATGGTTTTTGCTTTGCACCTCAATAAGGTATTCCAACCGAATCCGAGCAATGCTGAGCATGTTCTCCCAACTTTGTCCGAAAACACTCGTAGAATTTCCATACAAATCAGTTCAAGAGAAATTGTCGGTATCATAAAAAATGAACTTGTCTGCAAAAAAGCCCCGGGACATGATCTTGTCACTCCAAAAATGTTAAAAAATATACCATTCGTAGCAGTACAGTTTTTTACAGTCTTATTTAATGCAATTATTGAATTCAGCAGCTACTTCCCAAAAGATTGGAAACGGTCGGTTATTAAAATGGTGCCTAAGCCAGGAAAAGATCCTACCCAAACATCCTCTTATAGACCAATTAGCCTCCTGCCTTGTCTCTCAAAGTTATTCGAAAAGTTACTCATAGCCAAATTAACACCTTATCTGCAAGAGCAGAACATTATCCCTCCACATCAATTCGGGTTTAGAAAACAACACGGTACTATTGAACAGGTAAATCGGATTACAAATGAAATAAGACTTGCCTATGAAAATCGGGAGTACTGCTCTGCAGTATTTCTTGATGTGCAACAAGCGTTCGATAAAGTTTGGCTGTTATACAAAATCAGAAGATTACTTCCCTTAATTTTCGCGCGATCTTTGAGTCATACTTAAAACATAGAACGTATCAAGTAAGACATAACTCATGTATTACAAAAACCTTTCAAATAAACGCGGGAGTCCCCAAGGGAGTGTTGTTGGGCCTTTTCTTTACCTTGTATACACAGCAGATATTCCAAATAACGATAGAATATTGATTTCAAATTTGCTGATGACGCAGCGGTACTTAGTCGGCACAAGAACATAAGTATCGCAACTTCTCAGCTCCAAGATCACTTGAGCGAAATCCAAAGCTGGTTTTCTAAATGGTGAATCAAAATGAATGAGCTTAAATGTCAACACATTAATTTCGCGCTAAATAGAAAAGCTTCTCCTGACATTTTCCTTAATAAGGTACGCATCCCACAATGTGAGGAAGTCACATATCTCGGTATTCATTTGGACAAAAGACTGACATGGCGTAAGCATATTGAAGCCAAGAGAACCCAAATGAAGCTTAAAGCCAACAGCCTGCACTGGTTAATAAATAGCCGCTCTCCTCTAAAGCTTGGATATAAAATCCTTCTATACAACCAAGTTATAAAACCAATATGGACGTATGGTTTACAATTGTATGGAAATGCCAGCTCTTCGAATATAGAAAATCCTGCAAAGAGCAGAGTCCAAGATCCTAAGGACTATAACAGGAGCTCCTTGGTTTGTTTCGAATGAACGGATCCATAAAGAGCTCAACGTAGAACTGGTTAAAACAGAGCTCACCAATATCAAAGAGAAATACTTCAATAAATTGCGCAGACATGTAAATCCACTTGCCCGTGGATTATCGAACACATCGTACTCTTCGAGATTGAAAAGAAATGACCGGCCAGCAATTATAAATCGTTCTACAACAGCAGGTGCAATCCATGCACATCCATAAACTCAGTTTTCCTAGCTGATCGTCTACTCGGTGGGTGCACTCCATGCACCCTTGCAATCCAAGCACATCCATAAACTCAGCTTTTCCTAGCTGATCGTCTACTCGGTGGGTGCACTCCATGCACCGAAGGCCGAAGCCGAATGCAAAAAAATTTTACGTAAGGAAACAAAATCAGTCTTTATTCATTTGACAAGACAAAAAAAAACCGCCAAATTTTCTCTAAATTCTTTCGTTTAGTCGCCCACAAAGTGGAATTTACGGCAATAATTCATGTGTAAAAGGATCAATGAAGCAATTGAAAATCTATCGTGACTTTTTTACTTCCATTAAAATGCAAAAAATATTCGGCTAAAGAATTCGGCTTTTTTTCAGCCAAACCGAAGATTAAAAATTGGCCGACATAATTGCCAAGCTAAGCCGAACCTTTCGGAACTACAATTTAGTCTAAAAACCCACATTTCGTCTCTGCTCTCCGAAAGTCGTAAATTCTGTAAATAGTGTTATGTCTACGAAGTTTTAGAAAAGTGTTGTTTTTCCAGCTCTCCTTCTGGAAAGGGGTTTGAAATGTTTAATTTAAATGATATTCGTTTTTTTTGTCGGTAAATTTCAATAAAATTCTGTAGAAAATCAGTATAACATATTTACCTACCTACCGGAAAACATTAGTGCAGTATGTACCAGAATTATTTTAGTACTTTTTTAGGCAATTGGGTAAATTTCCACCAGTTAAATACTAGTGCTTTTTTGGGAAAAAGGCACCAGAATCGTTGATGGTTTTGTCGTTTCCTTAAGTACATCTGGGAACTTTTTTGTTCATTTACCATCGATTGATTTGTGTTCAACTTTTATAAACGCTATGGGTATTTCCAAACGGATTGAATAACTTTTAGCAATTTTAAGTCCCGAATTGAAGAAATTTGGAAAATAATAATTTTGTTTCTTACTATTTCGCGCAGCTTTCCGGACTTTTATATTATCAAATTTTAGAGATCAGAAAAATTAGATTTGCTCGGACGTGAGGAAAAGTTTTACTTTTTTCTGGAAATACCCTATGATTTTCCACATTCTACTTATGGTGCAAGCTTAATCAAAAAATTGATGGTTCTTTTGTTATGCTATAAACAGAATAAGGGCGTAAGCGAATATTCCCAGGCGAATACGCCGAAGAATTCGCGCGGGTAAACACAATGACAGCGAATCGAACTCTGCTGTTTTCAAAATTTCGAAAAACTATGATTGAAAATATAAGTCATTGCCGCGAAAAGTACAAAACCCTCATTTTCGCAAAATCTCAAAGATTTTATACAAATGCATATGTTTTTTGATTGTGTAAATTCTGGATTCGCCAGTGCCGGCGTACCATTAGAATTAGAGCTATTGCGGCGTTTTGACGCGGGGCGAAATTCGCTTGTTGTGGGCAACTTCGTATAACCGTGTGCATTTTAAGCAACGCGTCGAGCGAATATTCGCTGACGCCCTTATTCTGTTTATAGCATTATGGTAAAGTACTAGTTATTTTCATTGATTCCACAACTGTTTACTACAGGGGAATGAAAAATTTTATTATCCATAGCTTATGTCATATTTTTTACCCGACACACTCTGTGTCGAGGGTATATTGCGTTTGTGGGTTGTGTGTAACACCCAGAACCAGTCGAGATAGACCATACAAAATAAATATAGAAATGATCAGCGTCACCAGGAGATTCGATTTAGACTGTCCGTCCGTCTGTCCGTCGTCCGTCTGTCCGTCTGTTTGTATACAGTTATCTTATCGAAGGAGTTGAGCTATCTTGACAAAATTTGGTATGCGTGCTCACGGGGACATGAGTA
>JAIPUU010000557.1:0-23857 GCA_020466095.1 Chlorops oryzae
GCGTAATTTTTTTTATTTTTTAGTTTTTTATTTTGTTAAATTATAACATAACATTATATAATATTTAAAAACATACAGGAATAAAACTTTAAATCAAACATGTTATGCAAAAAAAGGATTTTTTTTAAAAATCCGAGATGGGACCTTGCATTTATGGCTGGGGAAGAAGCTAGGCTACATTCTTCATTCTAACTGCCCTTTTTTTTCCTTCAATATTTTTCCATTTACTTGCAAAATTCCCATTTTTTCGCACATTTCATTCGCCTACTGTACACTCAAAAAATTCCGTCGTAGAGTCTATGATATCCGACGTAGAATCTATTATATCCGCAATTGATATAGGTCCAATTCAATATCATAGACTCTACGACAGCTTTGCAGTAGTTTCTACGATGAGGAATGTCATTGATTTCAACGTAATATAACGTAGATTTAACGATATTCCATCTTAGGAACTATGATATTATTTCATGGGAACTACGATATCTAATCATAGGAACTACGGTTCGATCCCTGCTCCAGCGAGCGTGTTTTTTTTTTGTTTTTTTGGAAAATTAGATAATTTAACATTTACATTATGTATTTAAAAATATTAGATATTAAAGATTTTACCAAAATTTTTATGCTTAAAAAATTTAAAAAAAGATTCTAAAGGAATTTCTTGAAAGAGCTTGTGCGTGACGTTTTGGAAGGCGCAATGAAAAAGCAACTCTATTTATTTGGTTGGCAACTTACTTTCTGTTTCCCCGTAATATTTGCCTTGAAATTTACTTGCCTGTTTTTATTCTCAATTTTTCCACAAATTCTTTCTATTTGACAGGGTTCGAACTCGGACCTTCCAGATTACAAGTCTAGCACACTTCAACTACGCCATCGCGTGATATGATTTGAGCTTGCTAGTTTTATTATATCAATATAAGTGGGAAATAGTAGAAACTATTAGATTGACAGTAGAACTTATTGTATTTTACGTAGATTCTATGACATTTCCATCGTAGATTCTATGATATCTAAGGGGCTGTTTTCCACTACAGACGCATTTAGCATTTTTAAAAATGCTCAAAAATGCGGCTTTGAATTACATGTAATTGTTGTTGTTCTTAAAACAGCATTTTCAGCATCCTGAGAAAATGCGATAAAAATGCTAAAAACCGTCTAGTTTTCATTGATATTTTCGTCAAATTTTTAACATTTCAAAGCCTACTTCAAAGAATTCAAATATTTTTCCGAACGAAAATTCAAATTTTCACAAAATGCTAAATGCGAAACGCAGTGGAAACGGTTCTAGCATCTTTAAAGATGCAAATGCTAAATGCGGTGTAGTGGAAATAGCCCCTTAATCGTAAAATCTATGAAAGACATATTTCTTCCACAGTAGAAACTATTATATTTAAAGTAAAACTGATTGTATTTTACGTAGATTCTATTATATTTTTCTACGTCCTTCCTGTCGTAGAAACAACGATGCAAAATTTTTTCAGTGTAGGATTTGAACTTGAGCGCTTCGGATTATGAATACGCTACCCATACGCCCCGGAGAAATCTAATTCGCGTGGACTGAATACGTTATTTAAAATCATATGAAAACTATTTTCGTGTGTTTTTGATAAAAGTTTTTAAATACGTGCGTAGTAAAATTGGCACCTAAAGAATACGCATGACTGTTAAGTCATGTTTGAATATGTCCGTTCTACAGTTTTTGCTGTAAAATAACTACGGTCGTGGTATACTACGAATCGTTTTAATTAAACAATCGTAGTTTTCGCTCAGTGTACAACACCAACATCATCATTGCACATCAAATGTAATTGGTAAAGCAAACAAACAAAAAATTAATAAAATAAAAGAAAAACTTAAGACAGTTGTTGCCAACAAATTGTGATACATTCTATCGAATCTGCTATCAAATGTAATGGAAATATTTATTGTAGTTTCTGAAAGAACTTAATAAAAACTGGCAGCTCCCTTTATTAAGAGTATTGTGTATTGCAGGGAACAATACGCAGTGTTTAGTAGATGTCAATTATTGAAAAAGTTCAGTATATCAACTGCAATTGGAATAAAGTTCTAACCCTTCTCGGAATGGGAAAGATATCGATACTTAAAGACAATCTTTGACACATATTTTGGTTGGAGGAGGTTGGAACCAGTGTTCGGAGAATTCTGCACGAATATGAAAAGTAGGGTGGTACAGGCGGGCCAATTGGAATTACCGAACTTCAAAATTGTAGTAAATTAGTTAAGAAATATGAAAGATGATTAATCTCAGATGAATTATGGGGATTGCAGAATAAAGTGTTATTTTCTAGAATATCTTTACAAAATTTTCAAATATTTTTTTCAGTTGCCGAAATATTAGGGGCCATGGCCCCTCCAATAAAATTTTTTGAGGGGCAAAAAGTGCTTTTCCCCCCATAGTTGCCGCGCCTGGCCTTACTATCAACTGTCCTAGTATATGCCATTGGTCTCTTATTAGCTTCGGGCTTATACCATTAATACAGTGGTGTAACTTCACCTTGTGGGGCACGGGAGAATTTTTTTTTTTCGGGGGCCCTCCTCAATCGATGCAAAATTTAAAAAAAACAAGTAAAGAAGTTTACATCGGCAAAGCCGATTGCACACATACCTTTTCCTAATCCTAAAATATGTATAAAACATTACCTTAACGAATATTCTTGCCGTTTTCGTTGTTCTAGCTTGGATGTCTATTTATACCTTATCTGTACTTCGATTAAGCTTCTAAAACTCGAGATTATTATTAAGCAAAAAAATTTCGCGAATAGTGGTCATGGTTAAATTTTAAACCGTTAGAGGACAATATGTCTAGCTGCGAAATACTCAATTCAAAATAGTGTAAATCAAATTTTTGCGAATTTCGCGAATGGTGGTCTTGATCAAGTTTTAACCGTTAGAGGACATTTTGTCTAGCTGCGAAATACTCAATTCAAAATAGTGTAAATCAAATTTTTGCGAATTTCGCGAATTTGGCGGCAAAATACACAATCAGAAGAAGCAAAAAAAATCATTTTTGTATACAGATATGAGATTAAGAGAAAGAGTGTTTTTTTCTAATGTGTAGGATGATAACCATAAATATAGCGATATCGCAATTTTTTTCAGCGAAAGCTTTAGTCTACATAGTAGCTATACACACACCAAATTTCAATAAGCTGGGATGTATAGTAAAAAAAGTTATTCACGAAAAACGTTAAAAATTGTGATTTTTGAAATTTCTGAACCACTTCCCACGACCCAAGAAGGGACTACGAAAAAAATTTGTATGCAGTTTTTCGGACATTTACCTGGTTCAAGTCCATGCCAAATTTCAATATGAATATCTTTCATGGCTTAGGAGTTAATTACGAAAAACTTAAGTGTGACCGACAGACAGACAGACAGACAGACAGACATGGCTAGATCGATTCCTCTTGTCACCCTGATCAAGAATATATTAATATGTCTATATCTATCGCGACTCCTTTGGTATGTTACATACTCCGTGCCAAACTTAATATACCCTTTCCTTCGGAAAAGGTATAACAAGTAAGGGTGTTATAGTCAGGCGAGCTTGAATAGAACACCCGACACAGACACACATATTCAAATAACTTTTAATATCAAGAGGTGTTTAGGCCATATTGTTTCCAATAACGACAGAATAATATATGTCTTCTGCTTTAACAACATGAAATGTGTCACGAAGTTTGAAATTATCGGCACAGACATCTGCTTCCACGCTCCCAAGGGTAAATATAGCCTTGCCGCCCACACCATACAATTTCTTAGACTCCGATTTCAACTCCAGTATTCCAACTTTCAACAAAATGTCTTCTCGCAACAGACATAAATCACAACCGTTATCTACTAGTGCAACCATCTGGACTCCGTTTATTTTTACAACCTTACATTTTTTATGGTTTATGGATTCTTCTACATCTGCTTCGACGCTATTAACCTTATCTTTCCCTTTAGAATCAGCTTTCCTTGAGCATTCATACGACTTATGTCCCAATTGACCACACCTGAAACACTTAATTTGCTTACTGGTGCAATCTTTAGCCATATGATCGGAATCACCACACACGTAACATTTACGCACACTCACACTTGGTTTCTTGGTGTCATCTTGAAATTTTTTATTATTTTCAGAAACTGCGGCGCTTCGACCTGAATTAATAGGACCTCGGACTTTTTCATAAACGGGAATCAGAGATTTAAGGTGCGCCAAAGATGAAGCTTGGTAAAGGGTTGTTTTGTTAAGCCGAATATCACTAATGCCATTTATGAAATACGAAATTACGCTTTGTTCGTCAAGGTTGATTTTATTGCCGATCTCTTTCAGGCTATACAAGTACTCGATAAAAGTCCCATTTGACTTATGACGACGACTTTTTAGAAGCTGATGTACTTCTGCATCTGAAATCCTGTGTTTAAATTCTGTTTCGAGTGACAATTTTAATGAATCCCAATCTCTAACACTGATTTGACTACGGACAAAGAGTTGTGCGGCACCTTTGAGCAGCTGTTTGCAATAAACGTATTTTTTGGATTTTACTCCACCCAAAGGTGTACGCGTTCTCAACTGAATTGCTGTAGCCACTTGCCTATGTCTTCGGTATTGCTGCCTGAAAAATGCGTGAAACTAGCTTCGACATCTTTTAAGGTAAAAAGCTTTTCAAATGAGTAGCCCTTCCTCTTGTTCATTTGCAACTTCGTATAATGAATCCTCAATTTCTTCTTCCTCTTCCTCTTCAGTTAAATTTAAATGTACTAGAAGTCGGTGTTGGAGTTCTGTTTTTCTTCCCCCTACACTAAGACCTGCCTCCCTGAGTTTCTCTCTAAGCTCATTCACTTTCAAAAGCATAACCGACGCAGCGTCCATGATGTTTACGATTTACAACGTCTTAAATAACTTAGAATCTACTTTGACAGCGTTATAAGACCTTGATTCTTACACTCTAAATATATTTTCTTTTAATCGTTGTTAATATTTAGATTTACTTCAAATTTGTGTTTGATGTTCTTGCATTCTTCGTAATTTCTTTTAAAATTCTTGAAAATTCTTTGTCTCTTTTCTTTATAGTTTGTTTTTTTTTTTTTAGAAAACTTTAAGTCAAACTTTAATCAAAACTCAAAAAATTCTCTTATTTTCTCTTTAAATTGAATCGAAAATTTTTAGGAAATTTATCGATAAATTTTTTTACGTTATTGTTAACTTAGTTAAATTAACTTTTCCTTTGTTTTCTTTTACTTTCTCTTTCTTCTCGTTTAATTTTTCTTTTAAATTTATCAAACTACTGCTTAATATTTTAACGCTCTTTTTTGCTTTCTCAAATTTTTCTTTTTTATGAACATTATTTTTCTTTTTTAATTAAAATTTTCTTGAAAGGCACCTCTATTAATCGGTAAAATTTACATTTCATCTTTTGTGTATTTTGCTTTGACTCTCTCTTTACAATTTCCGCTTTGTAAATTTAAATCTCTGTTATTATATTTTTTTTTTTTTAATTACACATCTCTCAATCTTCTTCTTTATGTCACAAATCAGCTTCTTACACTGATACTTAGGGAACGTGTCCAAACTACGTGAACCATTTTTTACTACTTTTTACCCCCCTCCCCCCCCCCTCGGTGACAATCCGTAGAATAATTTAAGTGACCAACTTGTCCAAGTGTAGTACTTTCAGGACCCCCTCCCCCCTAAAAGGGTCACGTAGTTTGGACACGTTCCCTTACTCCAAAAATGTTCTTACGCACTGCTTCGGTGGCTGCCTAAACGTATACCTCTGTTTCTTCTGTCTGCAACCGAAAATGTTAAGTCCGCTAGAAGCCGCTTTGCTCTGTTAAGCTCTCCTCTGTTAAGTTGTGAACTCGATCACAACTGCTAGATGTCGCTTTGCTCTGTTAAACTCTCCTCTGTTAAGTTGTGAACTCGATCACAACTGCTAGATGTCGCTTTGCTCTGTTAAACTCTCCTCTGTTAAGTTGTGAGCTCTAGTGATGTAACGAATGTCAAATTTTAGCATTCGCGAATGCGAATGCGAATGCCTACTCATATTCGCGAATGCGAATGCGAATATTCAGTTTTTTGAATCTATATCTCAAATTTGCACACATCACCAAATCAATTCATTTATTTATATAGCGCTCCAACTTTGGAAAAAAATAATTCATTCATAAGTAAAAGAAATTACACATTTCGATGTTAAATTTCAAAGTGTTTAAAAAAAAAACAGTCACATGACAACAACAAAACTAATCCGACGATTTCTGTGCAAGCAAAACGCCCCTGCGCAATACGCTATGTTATTGTCGTTTTTCGTTTAGCAGCCCTCAGACGGTCGTTCTTGTATGAAAATTTATGTGAAGGAACTTAAAGGCATTCCAAATGCGTTTTAATTCAGGGATCGGCAAATGAAAATGCAAGTGTGTGTGAGAGAGCAGATTTTAAGTGCAATATCTGTGTAACGGTAGCACATAAAAAATTCTTTAAATGCTAAAATATTGGCTTTTAAATTTAAATTTAAAAAATCGATTAAAGTTTACATTTTTGGTCAATTTTCTGCTAATTATATATTCGCAAAATATTCGCAACATTTTGCGAATGCGAATGCAAATGCGAATGTGAAAAAACATGCGAATATTCGCGAATGCGAATGCGAATGCGAATATTCGTTACATCACTAGTGAGCTCATATTTCAATGCGTAAAAAAAAAATTTTATTTTAATTTTGCCTGCATGGGGAATCGAACCCACAGCCATCAGATTACAAACCAAGCACGCTACCGCTACACTTTTGACGGCCTTACATTCTCAAGTCTTTAAATCAAATATGAACATTTCTTTTCTTTCTTACTGGACCTGTCAAAGAAAATGAGCTTAATATGAAGTAAATGTGATTTATCTATGAGCTATAATTTTATCTCATATTAAGCTCATACTGAGCTTCGAAAGGTGCTCCAAATAACTCATATATACCTCATATTTATCTAACAAAGCGCTATTTTGGACTTAAAACAAAAAATTTTCAAATCATAAATAGTAGTATCCGACCGCAGCACAGTGCTTTGTCTAGTGGAAATATTATATTGGTGTAGTAAAAAGAAATCCATTATTTTTGCATTAAATTGAGGGCTTTATTTAAGATAGTTAGAATGACCCGATTTAGGTCAAATATGCGCCGTTTTATTCGATAACTTGTTGCCATTTTAAAGGTAATTTCATTATGCCTCTCTCATAGAAGCCCTCGTTCCTATTAGCAAAAATTGAGACAGTCGAATTTCAGAAGCCTCTCTTGAAGCGAATGTTTCAACAGCAAAATTGTTCGCCATGGACAGGAACAGATGGTAATCACTTGGTGCCAGGTCCGGACTATAAGGTGGATGCAGAAGAACCTCCCAACCAAACTCCCGGAGCTTCTGGCGAGTCACTATCGATGTGTGTGGCCTGGCGTTGTCCTCTCCTATTGGCAAAGCTGGCCGCTTATGGGCGATTGCTTCCTTCAGACGGTCAAATTGTTGACAGTAGAGTTCCGAGTTAAGAGTTTTGCCTTATGGGAGCAGCTCATAGTAGATAATTCCCTGCCAATCCCACCAAACACACAGCAAAACCTTCCTGGCCGTCAATCCTGGCTTGGCCACCGTTTCCGCCAGCTCACCGTGTTTCGACCACGACCGTTTTCGCTTGACGTTGTCGTAAGTGACCCACTTTTCATCACCAGTCACCAACCGCTTCAGAAATGGGTCGATTTTGTTGCGGTTCAGCAGCGATTCGCAGATGGAAATTCGGTCTATGAGGTTTTTTGCGTTAACTTGTGTGGCACCCATACATCGAGCTTCTTTGTGTATCCAGCCTTATTCAAATGGTTCCAAACGGTTTTTGTGCAATCTTTAGCTCTTTTGCAATCGAAACAGTGCTAACATGACGGTCGGACTCGATAATTTCCATGATTTTATCGACATTTTCGACAATTGGCCTTCCAGTGCGTGGTGCATCCTAGACATCGAAGTTACCGGAACGGAATCGACGAAACCAAAATTGCGCATGATTGGCTGTTACAGTATCAGGTCCATAAACGCTATTCACATTTTCAGCCGCCTGGCTTGCGTTTTCCCCCTTATCGAAGAAAAACTGTAAAATGTAGCGAATTTTCTCTTTGCTGATGTCCACCTTTGACAAGCTCTCAAACAAAACTGAATCAATCAATCAAAAAAGTGTCAAAAAAGCTTTTTTAGTAGGAACTGTCATCTTTCTAATGCCCCCTAGCGGAACACGATCGGACTTATACAACGCGAGATGCAGATAAATAACGCTATCTATTGGAAAAATAATGGATTTCTTTTTACTACACCTAATATTATAAATCAAAAATTGTATGGTAGCGGATCCAGGCAAATTTGGTATCGTTGTAAAGGAAAAACTTCCACTAGAAAAAGGCCAAAATATTTTTAGGAATAAATTATATTTGTAGGTGTTACATCAGTTCAAAGTTAGGGCTTTTTATCGGATTTTATATAAAAACAAGTAAAGAAGTTTACATCGGCTAAGCCGATTGCACACATACCTTTTCCTCAGCCTAAAATATGTTAAAACATTACCTTAACGAAAATTCCTGCCGTTTTCGTTGTTCTAGCTTGGATATCTATTTATACCTTATCTGTACTTCGATTTAGCTTCTAAAACTCGAGATTATTATTAAGCAAAAAAAATTCGCGAATGGTGGTCATGGTCAAATTTTAACCCTTAGAGGACATTTTGTTTAGCTGCGAAATACTAAATTCAAAATAGTGAAAATCAAATTTTTGCGAATTTCGCGAATGGTGGTCATGGTCAAATTTTAACTCTTAGAGGACATTTTGTTTAGCTGCGAAATACTCATTTTAAAATAGTGAAAATCAAATTTTTGCGAATTTCGCGAATGGTGGTCATGATAAATTTTTAACCTTTAGAGGACATTTTGTTTAGCTGCGAAATACTAAATTCAAAATAGTGAAAATCAAATTTTTGCGAATTTCGCGAATGGTGGTCTTGATAAAATTTTAACCCTTAGAGGACATTTTGTTTAGCTGCGAAATACTCAATTCAAAATAGTGAAAATCAAATTTTTGCGAATTTCGCGAATGGTGGTCATGGTCAAATTTTAACCTTATGTGACGACTTTATTTGGCGGTAAAATACACAATCGGAAGAAGCAAAAAAAAATCATTTTTGTATACAGATATGAGAATAAGAGAAAAAGTGTTTTTTTCTTATATGTAGGATGATGACCATAGTTATAGCGATGTCGCAATTTTTTTTCAGCGAAAGCTTAAGTCTACATGGTAGCTATACACACACCCAATTTCAATAAGCTGGGATGTATAGTAAAAAAGTTATCCAGGAAAAACCTTAAAAAATCGTGATTTTTGAAACTTCTGAACCACTTCCCACGACCCAAAGAGGGACTACGAAAACAATTTTTATGCAGTTTTTTGGACATTTACCTGGTTCATGTCCATGCCGAATTTCAATATGATATCTTTCATGGCTTAGGAGTTAATTACGAAAAACTAAAGTGTGACCGACAGACAGACAGACAGACAGACAGACAGACAGACAGACAGACAGACAGACAGACAGACAGACAGACAGACAGACAGACAGACAGACAGACAGACAGACAGACAGACAGACAGACAGACAGACAGACAGACAGACAGACAGACAGACAGACTCCTCTTGTCACCCTGATCAAGAATATATATATATGTCTATATCTATCGCGACTCCTTTGGTATGTTACATACTCCGTGCCAAACTTAATATACCCTTTCCTTCGGAAAAGGTATAAAAATTATTGATTTTGAGCATTTATGTAAAACTTTTCTAAAAATTTCGATTTTTAGTCTATTGAATCGTTTTAATTTTTGTATTTTTAAGCTAATTTGAATAAAAAAAATTCGATACTCTAAAATTTATCGACAAATGAACGTTGATTTTTTCGAGAGCTACAAATAATGCACAAATTCACATAAAATTAAAGAAATTATCAATATTTGGAAGTAATTTAAAAAAAAATCACCAAAAAACACCTTTTTAATTTTTTTTAATTTTTTAGAACCATTCATTAGCTTTCAGAAAATGTATAAATCACATCCCAGTTCGTCCCATTTTTTGAAATATGCGGTTTCAAACTCTGGTCTAAATCATATTTTTAGTGCTGAATGAACCTGAAGTAAAAGTATGAGTACTTTAATGGTTTTGAACTCTGTTAGAACTCATAGTATAATTTTTATATTATATATATCCAAGACCTCTACTTACTAGGCTATGGAAAGATGCGATTAACCGATATTAATTCATAGTTTTCATAAGATTTGAAAGTTTTGTTTGACTTTGCAATGAAATCGCAAAAAAAACAAATTTTTAACATCAAATAAGACTTCTTTGTGGAAAATAAGAAACATAAAGTTGGTTGCCCTACTTTTTAGCATTCCTTTTTAAACATATTCTCATAAAACTGTATTTTATATTTGTTCAAGTGCAACCCATATATTTCATACCTGTTGTGGTTGCTAGTGTGGTTCGAAAAACAAAAAATATTTTCTCATTAGAAAATGAAAATGCAACTGACCTCTAGCTCGATATTAAGGAACATACGAATAAAAAATATTTCATTTCGGAATACAATAGCGCGCAAATGTTGCCATTGGCCTAGATAAGAAATACAAAATTTAGAAGAAAAAAATTTTCCCAACTTTTTCTTATTTGTATTGTATTCCGAAATAAAAATTATTTTGTTTTAGCAATCAGAACAAGTGGTTTGCAAACTTTTAACAGGTTGGCTGATAAGTCCCCGGTCTAACAAAGAAAAACACATTTTTTTTGTCAAAATTCGTTTTTATTATTCAACATAGTTCCCTTCAAGAGCGATACAACGATTATAACGACCTTCCAATTTTTTGATACCATTTTGGTAGTACTCCTTCGGTTTTGCCTCAAAATAGGCCTCAGTTTCGGCGATCACCTCTTCATTGCAGCCAAATTTTTTCCCTGCGAGCATCCTTTTGAGGTCTGAGAACAAGAAAAAGTCGCTGGGGGCCAGATCTGGAGAATACGGTGGGTGGGGAAGCAATTCGAAGCCTAATTCATGAATTTTTGCCATCGTTCTCAATGACTTGTGGCACGGTGCGTTGTCTTGGTGGAACAACACTTTTTTCTTCTTCATATGGGGCCGTTTTGCCGCGATTTCGACCTTAAAAACGGTCCAATAACGACATATAATAGTCACTGTTGATGGTTTTTCCCTTCTCAAGATAATCGCTAAAAATTATTCCATGCCCATCCAAAAAACAGAGGCCATTACTTTGCTAGCGGACTTTTGAGTCTTTCCACGCTTCGGAGACGGTTCACCGATCGCTGTCCACTCAGCCGACTGTCGATTGGAACTCAGGAGTGTAGTGATAGAGCCATGTTTCATCCATTGTCACATATCGACGCAAAAACTCGGGTGTATTGCGAGTTAACAGCTGCAAACACCGCTCAGAATCATCAACACGTTGTTGTTTTTGGTCAAATGTGAGCTCGCGCGGCACCCATTTTGCACAGAGCTTTTTCATATCCAAATATTGATGAATGATAGACCAACACGTTCCTTTGATATCTTTAAGGCCTCTGCTATCTCGATCAACTTCATTTTACGGTCATTCAAAATCATTTTGTGAATTTTTTGATGTTTTCGTCGGTAACCACCTCTTTCGGGCGTCCACTGCGTTCACCGTCCTCCGTGCTCATTTCACCACGCTTGAATTTTGCATACCAATCAATTATTGTTGATTTTCCTGGGGCAGAGTCCGGAAATTCATTATGAAGCCAAGTTTTTGCTTCCACTGTATTTTTTCCCTTCAGAAAACAGTATTTTATCAAAAACACGAAATTCCTTTTTTTCCATTTTTTTCACAAAACAAAAGTTGCTTCACAAAAGACGCTCTATCTCACAAACTAATTGACTTACAGACGTCAAATTTTGACACGATCATTTGAAGGTTGCCACTATATAAAAATAATATGCATTTAATACTAGCGACGCCATCTATGTGTCAGACCGGGGATTTATCAGCCAACCTGTTAAATTAAATTTTCATTATCAATAAAAAATTTAAAATGTCAGTTGTTATAACAAATGAAGAATTGTTTAATTTGTGGATTGGTGCAGGTCAACGAGACAAAGCTAGTGTTTTATTTTCTTACATAGAAAAAAAAATTGATGTCGCTTCATGTGAGAAATATAATGTAAAAGAAAAATTGAAGTTTATTTGCCTTAAAACTCAAAACAAAGTGGCTTGAGAGCGGTTACCGCAAAGAACACTTTTTGCAAAGAAATGCCGAATGGTTAAAACAACAAGCGTTGGAGTTTACTATTTCAGATGAAGTATTTAATGCGTCAAAAATTATAAGATTCCAAGTATAATAATGTTATTTCAGCAACCTAGTACTAGCCGCGTAGACCGCAAAAACAATTTGGGCTTTTGTCTGACAAAACTAAAAAAAAGGAAAGTGGCCGAATTATTAGATGAATATAGCGAGGAAGAATTAGACTTTGCGTTACAATGTGTAAGAAAAAGACGAAATCTTCAAGAAAGTATGACACAATGGTATGACACAAAATAGAAAAATGAAATACTTCAAAAATATTAACGAGGAAGATTCTTTTCTTGAAAATTATCTCGAACCCAGTTGAATCAAATTTTATGAAATGTCCTTGAATGCTTTCAATAGCATACAAGGAATAACATTTATTTAGCAAAAATCATCACAATGGCAAAGAAATATGGCATCTTTTAGGGGCAAACATGCTCTAACAAAAAATATTTTTAACTAACAAGTATACAAAATTTTTGAATAAAGAAAACAGTTTTGAAAAGACAAAAGTACAGATAATAATTAAAAAATTTTGGTTTGGAGTTTTATTGAATTTTTTATATTTTTACAATCATTTGAAAAAGGTGAATTTTCACAATTTAAACGCGATTTTTGACAAAATTATGACATTGACATTAAATTTGATTTCAGATTCGGAATCAGCGACCTCAAATTAACTAAAATGCCAACTTTGGACTACTCCTTCTATTTTTGTCCACTTTTGTATGGACACAAAGCACTGCGCGCAGGTTCAGTTTCGGTTTCGGCCAGTTTCGGCCAAAAACTGAGTTTCGGCCATAGTTTCGGTTTCGGCCAAAAAACTGCCGAATATTCGGCTAGCGCCGAAACTGAAGTAATCAAACCAGCTGATTTGAATTATACGTTGCGGCTATTTCTAAATACCGGTTTATAATACTAAAAGTACTTGCACTCATCAAACATAAATATGTTATGTATGATACCATATGGTATCGATTATAATCAATAATTATTCACACTTGCATTCTTTTCGACATCATAAGCTGGCACGTGGTCATTTCTGATTTGAAATGAATTATTTACGTTTTAATTGCTTTTTTTATCCTTATGAAGTCGAACTATATAGCCTTTTGAAGTTGGTATGACCTACATGCAATTTCGTACTCATCTCAAAATCATCTTCATGCATTTTCTTATTAATTAAGGTTAAAAAAATTAGTGTCCGCCCGAAGGTTCGGTTTCCGGTTTCGGCCGAAACTGAGCTAGCAGCCGAAGATTCGGTTTCGGCAAAAAATCTTGTTTCGGTCGAACACTAATAAATAGCTCATATTGAGCTTTTTTGCAGCTATGTGCCTGCTGGGAACGTTTGAAAATTCAAAACTTTAAATGCGTTTTTCTCGAAACTTGATTTTTTGAGTTAATCCAGAATTCCTTTAAAGCTGCGATTTTTTTCATGAATATTTTCATGAATGAGGTAAATTCCACTTGGGTATATTTGGAAGGCGGGAAAACATATGCAACGTATTTGCTTCAAACGAAATCAATTGTTTTAGAAATTAGCTTTGCCAGGCTTAGAACAACTCTCGGAAAAGCCCACTACTCCAAAAATAAAACTTTGATATAATATGAAATCATATTTTCCATTTTTAATTCAATTCAAATCAGCCGTTCACGTCATGATTGCCTGTACTAATTTCACTATACATACTTTTTTTTTCCTTTGCGAAATAGCCTAGGAATTTCCGCAGGTATTTGTAGCAGAACTGTAGCCTTATGGCATTGATTTTCAACCAAAAAAATCATTAGTGGGACTCATGCAGCTTCGCAAATTGTGGGAAATGAGAAATTTGTCACACAACTGTCAAAATTTATATGAAAATTTGCGATGGGAAAAGTAGCGAAGGCATATGCGAAGCCTGCATGAGTACCACTATTATGAAGAAAATGAGTAATGAGCAGCGCTATAGCAAAATGATTTTTATTTCGGTTTTTTTTTTAAAATAAAAATCAATAATAAAATTTAGTTTTATATTTCATTTTTGATTTTTAATCTAAAAGTCATAATTATTACGGTCCCTGATTGAAACATTAAGCATTAAAACTAAAAAATATGATGTTATTAAACCTATCTAATAAGCTTATACATTTTCATACCTAATTTAGGTTTGATTGGTCAAACCCCGAATCCATAAAATTGAGTTTCGGCGTTTGACTGGCAAAATTAGTCTATCCTAGGATTGACCAAAATTCGTTAGTCAAAGGTAGAATAAAGATATTGTTTCGGACTTTGACTAAGCCTTCTAGTCAAACCTGAGGTGTGACTAGGCAAACCTAGGATTGGCGGAGCTTCGGGGTTTGACTATAACATATATATATATATATGAAAAAGTCTTTTGGGGGTTGTGGGTGGTGGGCGTAGCCGAATTTGATGAATTTCTCAGAGTGGGATTATATGTTTATTTTTCGGGTTTGGGTTAAGTTTTACGAACTTAGGGCCAAAAATAATTCCTTTTTAGTATATATTAGTTTTATTGAAATTCGGATTTGACAAAATGTCGTCATCCATAAATTTGTGACACATATTTAGCGAACTTAGAATAATTATATTAATACTATTATATTTCTATTATATCTCCACATTTATATATATATTTATCCAGATTAAAAGTTTTCTTCTATAATTTTCTTACGGTAGTAAAGGCTCTCTTTTTAAATTTAGCAAGCACAAGCCAGTTTTCGCCGTTTAATATATTGTATATTTTTTCTCTATTCAGTAATGTTTCACCATAGTGCCGCCATCTTAATTCCTTGAATATTGGACATTCTCCAATTAAATGCATTACACCTCCCTTTACTTGTAAATTGCAGAGCGTGCAAAGTGTTTGATCCGGGTTTCTGTACGGCGTATAGCATAGCTGGAGCAGTTCGCCTCTTGTTTTAAAGATAGTCCTGATAGTGTCTACATAATACTGATCGTGGAAGTAGTTAAATTCTCCTAGCTCGTAGCTAAGGTTTCTGTAAGCGTCTCTGGACATACTACTTCTGGCTTTTTCCTCCAGGTTATCTCTATCGTAGCTTATAGTTTTGTTAATCACATTTTTGTGCCACTCGCCCACTTAACTTGTATCGTCTAGTTCAATGGTTTCGCCGTAACTTTCGCCAACGTAATCCATTTTTCAAAGAACGTTTCCATATTATTTAGCCAGTAGACTGTCAGTCTCTTCTGTAAACGATCATCTCCCATCATCAGTATTGAATAAACATATTTAAAATGAATTCTTAGCATTTCTGTTATATAGTGGTGTTAATCCGGTTTCTAGGTAAATCATGTAGTTTGGGGAATTGTTTGGCAGTTGAAACGCTCTTTTTATATAATATTTTAACAATTTTTTTTAACATATATTTCTTCGTTTTAGCCGTGTTAATGTCCATATTCCAGAGCTGGCAGTAATCTCCCAGTTTATTAAGCATACGTTGCAGCGTTGCCGGCGATTCCGCTATTATTACATGTCGTCCGCATATAGTAGGACTTTGGTGTTAACCCCCGCTATGTTTATTCCGCCTGGTAGGTAGTCGCAAATGTCATCCAAAAATAGCGCGAAAAGCAGCGGACTTAAGATACATCCTTGCTGACCCCTGTTGTTGTGTCGAACCAGTTTAGACTTTACCTTACCATCCCAAACTGTCGCTCTGTTTGCGGAGTACAGACTTGCAATCTTTAAAATCATTTTTGTAGATAAGCCCTTGATGCTGAGTTTATAGTATAGCGCATTTCTATCTATAGTATCAAAGGCGGCTTTAAAATCAACGAAGCACACGTATAACTTTCTTCTTGCTTTTATATACTGATCAGCGATGTTTGATAATACGAAAATGTTATCTACTGTTGCGAAACCTTTCCTGAAACCCGCTTGAAAATCGCTTAGTTTCTTATGGCCCTCGACCAGGATTTAATTCGGTTATTAAGGATACTGCCAAAAATTTTTGAAGAAGCGTTTAAAAACGATATCCCTCTATTAATTCGCTGCCTCTTTCTGTTCTCCGTTCTTAAATATTGGAAAAATTATTGCTTTGCGGAAACTCTCAGGCACTTTACTTAGTGTCATAAATATAATTTAAACGCTTCTGTAAATTTTTTAATGAATCGAGGCCGTCGCTTGTTTGTAGAATTCTGCTGGAATTCTGTTCTCACCTAATTCCTTTATATAAAAAAACTTTCTGGGGTGCATGGAGGTGGGTGTGGGCGGGGCAAATTTTGATGAAACTTTCAAATTTTCTTAATATTATCTATCGATTCACGTGTATCAAAATTCATTGCCCTAAAATAACTCCTTCTTAATTTTTTCCAAAAAAATGTATGAAGCCGGACCACTGCGGTGATAAAATTTGCGATGATCGAAAATGACTACTTCACAAAAATTAAAATAACTATCATAGTTTTGCGAAAATCAAATATATTATTACCAGAAGTTACCCAAGGCATTGGCTTTGATGTCTGCTTAAGTATTCTTTGGCCGAAAGTTGTGGCTAAAAGTTCAAACTATGGCCACAACCGGCTACTCTCTCCTATACCTCGGAAACCATTTCTTATTTTATCCTCGGCATTAAACAAAGTATTTCCTTCAGACATTGAGAAAAGAACTGCAGTAATAAACTGCAGGGCTCTTATGGCTGGGCCATAGCCCTTCAACTACGAATTTGATGAAAATTTTCCTTGATTAGAATGAAGAAAAAAAAAATAACTGAACATGTCCTTGGGTTAGTTAACTGCATCCGAGTGCTCCTCCATACTATTTTGGCACGGCGAAGTTGAAAAGTCTTTCTCCGTCTTATTTGAAATAAAAGATACATAAGGTGAATTTTCGACCATGGCTACTCAACACAAACACACTCTTACTCGTACTTTTATTGTATATGGGGTGAGTTTGTGTGGCGGTTTTCGATAAATATTTGTCAGTCCCTCTATTTACCACTTTGATTAATTAAGCTTCAAATATTCCATGAATTTCTGTCACATTTGTTGTACGCGTTGGAACGCAAATTATATGGATGAATTGAGCCTTTGTTTGATCGACGGCATTTCATTGACTCACAACAACTCAAACGTAACATACATACTTAAATACCGCATCGAAACACATAGGAGTACAATTAGGCAATTAACAAGGTCTTCTAAAATCCATTTTTAAATTTATCCATTTTATCTGCGGATTTAATTTAAGAGGGATTTTAGAAGACCTTGTGAATTGCCTAAATTATTTATAAGTTAACTTTTCAACATAAGTGTTTATATATGTATTGTTGAATAATCACATTTAAATTCCTCGTTTTTTTTATGCTGAAAGCCTCACTCGAAATCTCCTTTTTAATTTGCCAATGAAACCAAAAAAATTGAATATCCTTAACAAGATTACTCGCACTGTTTCAGGACCATTGGGTATTCATGAGAATGTTACTAATCAAGCGCATCAAACAACGCAGTACGAGTATTGCTTGTGCCAATTGCAAGGATAATTCAACTTGAATATTCATGTATCTTAAATTTTGTCAATGTTGTCGGAAATCACATATCACCACATCATATTATTTTGTGTCAGCTGTATGGAACCCTAAACACCGGAAATAGCATTTTCCGACTGTGTTCCTTGCTTAATTTGGACATGGTCTTTTTTACGGCAAATTCGATCTGCTGAAGTGTCAAGAACTTTCCGTATAGAGCATAGAATGAAAATATTCAAAGGCTTAACTAAAAACAATAAAATAAAAAATATGAACAAATAAAATTGGAAAAGAAATAAATAAAAAAGAAATAAAAATAAAAAAAATTTATTCACACAGAGAGAAAAAGGTAGTTATATTAACTGAAAAAGCAGGTTAAAATAACCGAGTTCACCGTTAATTGTTAACTTATGTACAGTAGCGGTCAACTCAACAGTACAAACGTAGTCAATAAGGATATAACTACCTAATGGTTCATATAACTGTTTTGCGGTTAAATCAACTGTCACCAGCGACTGGGAAAAAATAATTTATTTTTTGCTTTGACTTTTTTTTTTTATCTTCTTTTATTAGGGCCAATATTACCAAGCATATTTAAAAATTTTTTAAAATTAAAATTAAAATTTTTTTAAAATAAATTTCATTTTCAATATCGCAGTTTTTTAAGCATCGAAATTTACGGCAGCCCGTCTACTTCCAGGGCTGTGAGTACATTTGACAGCTGACTAGATCGTTAATTTTAAAAAGGATTCTATAAAGAGCCATTTTCACGATGGTTTCGTACTCCAAATTGCTGCCCTTAGACTCAAAGCTTTTAGTCCTGTCTATCGTATTGTGTTATTTCCACAACTGTACTTTTTGTTGAAAATAATTTCTTTGAATTTTTCCAAACAGCTGGTTTTTGAAAATCGAACTCAAATTTGATATCATATTAAACGCAGTGCCGAGGTGATTTAAAATATTTAAAAAAATTTTTTTTTTAATTCGAATGGTAAAAACCAAATGCGGATTTTTTATTTTAAAAATATTTTATGCAATTCGACATCATAATAGGCCTATTATGATGTCGATTTTAAAATCATAATGAAGCATATTATGCACTAGTTTTGAGAAAGTATAAAAAATTGTTTATACAAACAAAAAGCATGGCATACTACATGGTTTTTTTAAGAACAAATTTCAAGGCGTGCAATAATAAATTTCAAAACGCACGCATTTCAAAAAATACAAGGCAAGGCGTGCAATAATAAATTTCAAAATGCACGCATTTCATAAAAAAACAAGGCAAAAATAAGCAGAGCATACTACGAAGTTGTATAATAAAGAATTTCAAATTATGAATCTGTCAAATCAAAATAAAAAATTTCTTCACAATAACAAACAAACAAAAAACACGCTTTCTTAAATTTAGGTTAAAATCCAATTTGAAATCTTATTGCATAAAATATTGTTCGGCACTCGTGTCGAAAACTCAGCTTTTTCGCACTCGTGGTATTGTAAAACTCGGCTGCGCCTCGTTTTACAACATTTACCACTCGTGCAAAAAAAAGCTTCATTTCGACACTTGTATCGAAAATATCTATTAAATATGCCTGGTAATATTGGCCCTTAATATTTTTTTTTTAATTAAATTATTATATTTTTTCTTTATTTATTTGTTTCTATTTGAATCTTTTTCTCTTTCATCTCTTTAAATTTTCTCGCCTCGGCCGAGCCTTGAACCGCTGACCACCACTTCGCTGGGCGAACGTCTTAACCATTACGCTAAACGAACGAATTTAGTTTGTTGGTCAAAACGCTCACTTGAGCTTATGGTTGCTCAAGTTTTGGGGAACGTGCTTAAGGAATTATTTCACTCCCAAAATTTGTTGCTTGAAAATGAACCATTAAAAAATTAAATAAAATTAAAAATCTTAAAAATTTAGGAGAAAATTTTGCCTTAAAAAACAACTACACTCTGAACAAAAAAAAAAACTGTAATTAAAAAAAAAAAAATCCAGAAAAATTCCCGCCGCCAGCAGGGATAGAACCCCGAATCTCACGACGGTCAACTCACAGCTTAAACAACTGAGCTATTGAAAACTCCGGAGGCGGTTGATCAGAATGCGAACTTATACGTCTAAGTGAACGAAAGCCGAATTTGAACATAAAAAGTAACTGTTCTTCAACTGCCTTTTTCAGTGCATTTAACGCGGAATACAGTTTATTTGACCACTCTTATTTTAACTGTTCTAAGTAGTTGATTTAACTGTTGTTATTTCTCTCGGTGTATATACAGGGCAACCAAAAATATTTAAATTGACCCCTAAAAGGAGGCACGTCCATATTAAAGAAAAAAGAAACGCATTTTAAAAGTTATTTGCCTGGGGAACTTAGTTCCAGCGTTTTCATGATCCGTAAAATTCGATAACATTCTTCTGAACGTGTGTATAAATTGTCGTTTTTTGAAAAAAACACAGAGTTCCACATCGGAAACATTTCAAAATATTGACATGTATATTTTAAGGGCTCAATAAAAACATTTTTGGTTGCCAATTCATCTTAATGAAGTAAAATTATTCAATTTCCAAAAAAAAAAAAAAATGTTTGCCTTTTTCATTCGTGAATTCAACTTTATGCGTGTAAAGCAAACATTAACATAAAACACGATTTCTTTATTGAGCATAAAATTTTTCAACAAACAAACCTTTGTTGCTGCAGTTAATAAAAAATTAAACAAAAAATCGATTAATCATCCAGAGTATTGAGTTACACAATATTCCGCAATGTAAGCGATTTTAAAAAGGGAAAAAAAAGGAATAATAATAATTACATGCGGTGCAAGTAACATGTTATATTCATTGTTCCGAATCGCAAGGATATACTCAATATTTATGAAATGTCCACAATTATTAATTATTGTCATGACCACAGAAATTGTTGAAAAACCTCAGGGAAAGCTGATTTTAGTTATAATTTAATTTAAACGTAGAATTTAAATTTGTTCGTTCATTTAGAAAACATGCTCTCCTGTGCCCAACTGCCATATGTCTATGTGATTGGCGAATGAAAATCGCTGGAGTAGTCATAAATAAAACAAGTAAGGGTGCTATAGTCAGGCGATTCTGATAATACAATACCCGACACAGACACACTCTTCAAATAATTTTTAATATCAGGAGTTGTTTAAGGCCATAGGGGGCCCATATACCGACTTTTGTTTAATTTCTTTATGAAAACCGCCCCTTTGCCACGCCCACTTTTCCAATTTTTCGTAATTCTATTCGGCGGCTTAAATATACGCGCAAACTCTAAGTTTAATTGAATTATTTGGAAAAAGTCAGATTTTGGGGCAGTTTTGAGATTTTTGTGACAGACCCTAGTACTGGAGGTACCCTTTAATAATGGACCGATCAAGAATATTTTGGGCAGGATGTTTATGGCTACAAAAGAAGTATAAGTGGCAAATTTCGTTCAAGTCCATAGGCATTTCGGGAGTAGGAGACATTTTCGAAAACGCCCTTTCTGACACGCCCATTTTTCTAATTTTTGTAAATCACATTTAATGGCCTAAAATGTGTTCAAATGCCAAATTTTCATTAAAATATCTTGTTAAAAACATCGGTTTTGGAGCAGTTTTTTGTGATTTACATAACAGACCCTAGTACTAGAGGTACCCTTAAAACTGGTCCGATCGGGTCCAATTCTCGAACTTACTCATGTGCCTGTGAGTACGCAATACCAATTTCATCAAGATAGCTCAACTCCTTCGATAAGAAAACTGTTTATAGCTCGCCTGACTATAACACCCTTACTTTTTTCCTAATGGTTATTATACCCAGCGTAAGCGGGGTTATATTAGTTTTGTGCAAATCTTGTAACAGGGAGAATTAAGCTCCGGAGATATAGACATATATATATAGAAATGATCAGGATCAAAAACTGAATCCATTTTAGACATGTCCGTCTGTCCGTCTGTCCGTCCGTCCGTCCGTCCGTGGTCCGATCTCCTCCGAAACGGCTGAACCAATGAAGTCGAAATTTGGCACACATGTATATCGGGGTCCGAGTATGATCCTAAGTAAAAATGGGAGACATCCGCCCACTGCCACGCCCACAAATGAATTTATTGAGTTTTCAGTAAAATGCTTGTAACTTGCGAACAATCAACACATTCCATTGATATTTGGTGTGCTGGTAAACTACAAAAAGGGACATTTCCTGGCAAACATGTATTTTCCTCAACTTTATAGCAAACGAAGGACTTAATTACAACCAACGAATATTCCAACGAAGTTCAATTGTCACTTTTTTCCATTCAATTGGGATGGTAAAATTATTTCATGTGCAAGGATTTATGAATGTTAATAAAAATAATATTTAGTGGCCGACCATATATTCCGTCATCATACAGTGGGGCGGGAGGGGGATTTAAAATGGTCAAAAATTGGCTGACTTAATATATGGACGGTCCTTTCCGAGAAACGAAAAAATTGCTTTCCTCATTTATATTTGCAAAACGCCTTTCAAATCGCTAGCTGACACACAGAAAATCAAAACTCACACCAATACAGATTCTCGGCTGCTTAAAAAAATCCAAACAAAGTCGAAAAAGCATATTGAAAATCCCAAATTCCTTTTGCCCATTTCAATCAGCGACGAAGAACGGAAAAACTTCAAGAGGACTAAAAACAAAACAAAATATAATACTCATTCAGTTGCAAGCGAACTGGAAAATCAAAACTTTCTATGAAACAAAATCAGCTTCTCGAACTTGTTATATTGTTCGGTAGCTAATAGCCACCGCACATTTAAGCGCTTAGTGAGCGAGAAATTTGACTTTGGAGTCTCTTTATATCTATACTCTTTGACCTAGTCGAGAAAAAGTGAAAAACCGCTAAAAAAAACCGCGTTACCTAAATTGAAGTTCGCAAAAAACGGTATAATAACCTTTGCAAAAAGAAAGAAATATACATATATTTACGTAAAATGACTTGCTGATGCGGCCGAGATATTATACTTTTTTTAGGCGACACTTATTTCCGACGATATCCCGAAAAAACAATTAATTATTAAATTCAGAAACTACACAGACACATACAAGCATAAATGCATTCAAACAAAACAAACATCTTTATGTATGAAAATTCGCATTTTCGAGACTATCTCATTTGCGATGGAAACCCCTTTACACGTATGCTTTTTCAGTTCCAGTATATTCTGCTTATCTACCTTAGCACTTTGAGGGCTCAACGCTGTTAAAGTAAATTGAAAGGAAGTAACGAAATCACAACTTTGAAGAAAGGAAATCGGAGTTGAAATTTCGATGACAGGGTTAACAGAAATATAGGAAATGTGTGACTTAAATGCAACCCTGTGAGTCCGATTACTTGTAATAAGCGTATGCGTTCAAGTAGCGAAAGTAAGTCAAAGTACTTATTTGTTTTTATACCCAGCGTAAGCAACGTATATTACGGTATCTTGTAACAGCCAGAATAACGCTCCGTAGATATACGGGATGTTACTGAAATGACTATTAAAATCGTCAAAAACTTTAAATGCTTCTAAAATCACGCTGAGTAAGTTTGACCTGGCTTTCAACTTTAAATTCGGAGAGAATAATATATGTATCGTTTTGATCTATTATAATGAAATACAGGATTTGTTGTAACGAATTTTGGGGCACATAAAATATCGTAAATCGTCAGTTTTTGACGATATTGATTTCCGTAACATGCCCGATAGACATATTATAATATATTATATATATTCTTGATCAGGATCCAAAATTCGATTTAGACATGTCCGTCTGTCCGTCCGTCCGTGTCCGGATCTCCTCCGAAACGGCTGGACCAATCAAGTCGAAATGTGGCACACAGGTATATCGGGATCCGAGTATGATCCTAAGTAAAAATGGTAGACATCCGCCCACTGCCACGCCCACAAATGAATATAATGTGTTTTCAGTAAAAGCTTGTAACTTGCGAACTCAACACATTC
>JAIPUU010001323.1:0-22845 GCA_020466095.1 Chlorops oryzae
CGTAATTTACTCCTAAGCCATGAAAGATATCTTATTGAAATTTGGCATGGACTTGAACCAGGTAAATGTCCGAAAAACTGCATACAAATTTTTATTGTAGTCGTTTCGTGGGTCGTGGGAAGTGGTTCAGAAGTTTCAAAAATCACGATTTTTAACGTTTTTCCTGGATAACTTTTTTACTATACATCCCAGCTTATTGAAATTTGGTGTGTGTATAGCTTCTATGTAGACTTAAGCTTTCGCTGAAAAAAAATTGCGACATCGCTATAACTATGGTCATCATCCTACACATTAGAAAAAAACACTCTTTCTCTTATTCTCATATCTGTATACAAAAATGATTTTTTTTGCTTCTTCTGATTGTGTATTTTGCCGCCAAATAAAGTCGTCCTTTATGGATAAATTTTGACCATGACCACATTTCGCGAAATTCGCAAAAATTTTATTTTCACTATTTTGAAATGAGTATGTCGCAGCTAGACAAAATGTCCTCTAAGGGTTAAAACTTGACCATGCCCACCATCCGCGAAAATTTTGTGCTTAATAATAATTTCGAGCTTGAGAAGCTAAATCAAAGTACAGATAAGGTATAAATAGATATCCAAGCTAGAACAACGAAAACGGCAGGAATTTTTGTTATGGTAATGTTTTAACATAAATATTTTAGGCTGAGGAAAAGGTATGTGTGCAATCGGCTTAGCCGATGTAAACTTCTTTACTTGTTATACTTGTTTTGTCATACAAACGCTAAACACGAAAACGAAGTGTTTATCTCATAAGCACGTACTAAACACTGATATCGATAAAAAATACTCGATTTATCGTATACTGTCAAAATAAATTCAAAACAAAAAGCGAAATGGTGTTTAAGCTAAATACTTCAGATTTTAACACCTAATGGAAACGTTCTATAAGCATTTTCAACAAGCATTCGAAAAGAAAAGCTTAAAAACCTTTTTTACAATTTCCGCTAAATGTAATGTAGGTATTCAAAAAGAAGGTGGAAACTCGTTGCAAAAAGCCGACGTGCACTGGATAAGGACACCTTGTTTTCACATACACTGCAAAATTTCGATTTGAAGTCTGTGAAACTTACCTATTATAATTGGAAATCTTCCGACGTCGACTTTCGGCGACGAAACCCTACCTTTTTTTGTGAATTTGGAAGTCAAGCATATAACTTTCAAATGGTAATGACGAAAGTGACACATTGATATCGAAGGATATACATTGTATATCGCATACTGGGTGCTACTTACGATCTTTCTCGATTTGATATTTATCGCATACTTTGCTAAACATGCTATGCATTATCGCTCGTGGAAACAATTAATTACGAAGTGAGAATTACAAAATACATACATACAGTATGTGGAAAAACTAAGTTATCAAGGGCAACGTGTTAACTATAAAAGGCATAGTGCTGTTTAGTTACAATTTATTAAAGAAATATTTATAGTAAACCAAAATGCATATTCACAGCATCAAACTTAATATTGTTTCGTTATAAAATTTTAGCGGAATTTCTTTTAAGGAAGGAAAGTTTTGTGATATCTTAGGAAATAGCGTTGTAAAAGTAAGTTATCACTTAATTAATATCCGCAGTGTCCATAATTATGCGCATTTAAATTGCAAAGTCGACGTGGCATTGAATTAACCAACTCTAAACACTCGTTTTGGGAAAAATTTTCCCAGTGATGAAGGATGCAATCCCTTAAATCCTGCAATTTTTGCGGCTTGTCCTCGGAAATACGTAATTTCAAGGTTGCCCATGCGTTTTCTATGGGGGATAAGTCTGGACTTTGGGGTGGCCACTTCAGAACAGCTATATTGTTATTTTCAAAGTATTCTTTTATAATTTTAGCCGTGTGGATGGGCGCATTATCCTGCTGGAAGATGAAATTTCGCCCTATCAATTCAATTCAATTCAATTTATTCGTATAATTATTAAGGCCAGGTCTTTTGTAGTACATCTTAATTACCTAACTTATAAAATATATCTTATTCTAACACGATGTCAAATTATTCGTTATATTTTCCATACAAGTGTCATAGGCACTCTCGAAGAAGCGATCAAGTAATAGTAAAAGCATAGGTAATAGTAATAGTAATAGTAATCAGCCGAATAGCTTCTGGAAGTGCTGTCTCTTGGAGTACTTTTAAGTATACCCGAGCAGTTATTTTTCCTTCCAAGACGACAATTTTTCCCACTCCACCTGCTGATAGGCATCCCCAGACCATCAAACCTCTCTCTACGGCTTTTACAGTGGGTAAAGTGCATTTATAAGAGAGTTGTTCGTTGGGCTTACGCCATACATGCACCATACCGTGTGAATACCTTAAACGAATCATAGACTCATCAGTCCAAAGAATCGTGTGCCAAAAATTTAAGGGTTTTAAAATGTTTTCCTCATAAATTTCTTGTCTTTTCTGTCGGTTTTTCGAACTAAGGTAGGGAGTTTTTGGAGCGACTCGGCCATGCTTCTGGTATTGAAGCAACCGATTACGTATGGTATATACTGAGGGTGCTACTTTGCCTTCCCTTATAAGCTGTGTCCGGATTTTCGGTACTGATTTAAATGGATCAGCATTTGAGACTTCCAAAATACGCTTATCGATCCTGTCGGTAGTTATTTTGGGCCGGCCAGGTCGTGTTTTTTGTGCAACTCGGCCTGATTTGTTGTAATTAGAGATGACTTTCCAATCGCAGGCTGACTTTTGCCGAATTTCTCTGCAATGTATCTTTGCATATGCCCGTCTTTATGCAAACTAATGAATTCTGAGCGCTTACCATCTGTAAGTTGCTTAAATTTTGCCATTTTACCTTGAAGTTTGCGAAGAAATGCTTTTATTCATAAAGAAATCGAACTAGTGGTGTTTCAAAAACTTCTTTCCCATATCAATGAAATACAGCAATGAAAATAATGTTCTTTAATTGCTACTTGTCGGTTTAATCGAAGAAAAGTAGCACTGGAGATCAACTCAAATCAAAAGCTCAAATTGTTTACAATGATAACTTATTTTTGCAACGCAAATATTGGCACTGTCTAAACAAAAACCACTGACAACTGAACAGATGTTAGTCTAAACAAACGAAATTCTGCTAACAGCTACTTCAATAACGGGACTTTCAAAATTCCATAAAAATACACCCAGGATCAAAAGAAGAGCACGACGAAAGTGTGCACCTTTTTTTTTTTTGCTTCTGTGATAACTTATTTTTTCCACATACTGTATATAGCAGGGCCAACAAACTTTTTGGTGGCAAGCGGTAAAATGTTACAGGTCTCGTAATATTCCCGAGGCGGTCATACCGGTCACAATGGCCGTTTGGTTGCTAAACGAATGTTTATGTGAAGTTCTAGTTTTAAATGAAGATTTGTATATCGAAAGTTTATTATGCTTCACGGGAGTTTAAATCAATCATCATGAGTTCATCTACATATTCGAAGAATCCTTTTTTTGATTTTCAATCACACTTTTGGCCTATGTGCATTAATGCATCAGTTGACGCTACAGTCAATACCAGGTTATTCAATGCATTCAAGGAGACGATCCAGCGTCGAGCAAACTCAATAGCAATATCAATATAAAAAAAAATATAAATTTCCGTTCATATAGCCATTTGTCTTAAGCCAATAAAACGATTTCATTTAAAATACGGGTAAAATTTTTTTTAGGTTAGGAAAAAGATTCAACAAGGACCAGAAAAGACTTATTTTAATTCTTTTCCAATATATGCGTGCCTTTTTATTGAGTCGACGTCTCAAGGGAAAACGTTTCTGATGCGTATAGGCCAGTCGTAAGTTTTATGATTTTCCACCGTCAAAATTACATTGAGGAATAATATAGTATACAATTTTCTGCAAAATTTTTAATTTTAAGAAATTCAACGTGTAAACTACCGTTCGATCTAGATATTTACACATCCAAAAATACACACATACACACAAACATGTATATTATTTATAGTGAAAATTAACTTCATGTTCGAAATCGTACGTGCATATATTTAAGCAGATGCAACTTATTCTTATAAAATAAAAATTTATTTAATAATATTCGTCTCATGGGTGTCCCATTATTAATATTATTTTTTCCCTTCGAAGATGTAAGAATTTTCGATACATTTTAAAAGGTAACGTGAATATTTCTATTTTCCCAGCTAGAATTTTTTGAAATTTCAGATCAAAAGGGAGTTTTTTTCGATTCGCCTTTATGATTAAAATAATAAAATATCCTTGTTTTCTGGTCATAAATTATAATTTTGTCGGGAGAAATTAGAACCCTAGCTGGAACTCTTGAGAATTCATATTTGATATTATTAGCGATTCGTTTTCGAGTCATATTGTTATATTAGAGTCTTTTTCGAGTCATATTTGCCATCATTTTTGTGCGTATAGCACCCGTAATTCCAACACAGGCCAGCCTTTCGACTCTGTCTAGCCTCGCTTTAACTGTCTTTTGTGTGGCTTTCCACCACCAAACTACAGATGCGAAGGCTATGACAGGTCTAATCATCATTGTGTATATCCAGTGTGCAGATTTCGGAGTAATTCCCCACCGCAACCCTCACACTCTTTTACACTGAAATAGAGCGCTTTTAGCCTTCTGAATCTTATCTTCCACGTGTAGGTTCCGGGTCAGTTTTGTATCACTCCTACACCGAGAGAAAAAGGTAGTTATATTAACTGAAAAAGCAGGTTAAAATAACCGAGTTCACCGTTAATTGTTAGCTTATGTGTAGTAGCGGTCAATTCAACAGTATAAACACAGTCAATAAGGATATAACTACCTGATGGTTGATATAACTGTCTCGCGGTTAAATCAACTGTCACCAGCGACTGGGAAAAAAAAATTAATTTTTGCTTTGACTTTTTTTTTATCTTCTTTTATTAATATTTTTTTTTATTTATTTGTTTCTATTTAAATCTTTTTCTCTTTCATCTCTTTAAATTTTCTCGCCTCGGCCGAGCCTTGAACCGCTGACCTCCACTTCGCTGGGCGAACTTCTTAACCATTACACTAAACGAACGAATTTAATTTGTTGGTCAAAATGCTCACTTGAGCTTATGGTTGCTCAAGTTTTGGGGAACGTGCTTAAGGAATTTTTTCACTGCCAAATTTTTTTTGCTTGAAAACGAACCATTAAAAAAAATTAAATAAATTAAAACCTTAAAAATTTAGGAGAACATTTTTGTCTTCCAAAACAACTACACTCTGAACAAAAAAAAAAACTGTAATTAAAAAAAAATTCAGAAAAATTCCCGCCGCCATCAGGGATAGAACACCGAAGCTCACGACTGTCGAGTCACAGCTTAAACAATTGAGCTATCGAAACCTCCGGAGACGGTTGATCAGAATGCGAACTTATACGTCTAAGTGAACGAAAGCGAATTTGAACATAAAAAGTAACTGTTTTTCAACTGTTCATTTGACTGCCTTTTTCAGTGCATTTAACGCGGAATACAGTTTATTTGACCACTCTTACTTTAACTGTTCTAAGTAGTTGATTTAACTGTTGTTATTTCTCTCGGTGTAGGTACCTCACCGACCCAGACACGGGAATATTCGATCCAAAAAGCTGCTGCAGTGGCTCTCCGATAGACCCCTTTTTCTCGTGAAGAGAACGATGTTCGATTTAGCAGCATTGACAGTGAGGTCCTGGTCACTGCAGCTGAGGTTCATTTCCCCACTGCAGCAGGCAGGAAATATTCCATCGGTCCAGGTGACTTAAAGGGTGCGAATGCTGGTATGTCACTGTGCACCCCGCTCCTTGTCACTATCTTTTGGGCTTTAAATCTGTCCCCACTGCTTGCCCCTTTCTTTTGAGACTGCTAGTGGTCATCCGATCTAAAGCTTCCAGGAAAATGGGTTTCCATGAGAATCTTTAGCGAATCTCCAATTGACTCTGTCATGGCTACATCTCTTTTCTGGATTAAGCCAAGTCTAGAGATCGGATCTTTGGTTACCATCTTTTGCAGTCTGTCTGGTTCAGTCGTATTCCTGACGCTGGAACAGAAATCTTGCCACGTTTCCGTTTTACGGTTGCGTAGTGCTTTCTTGAAATCCTGATTTCTCGCCTTGTACATATCCCATGATTCGACATATCACCTCCTCATGTATCTATTGAAGGCCTTCCTTGTCTCGTTTTTCATTGCTTTCACCACGGAACCGAGTTCTTTTCAGCCATGATGCTTTGGGGACAAGCTCCCTTGAATGCTTCAGACAACAAGGCAGTAAGTGCCTCCGTTACCTCCGATTCTACATTCCACGAAGTTATAAGTTTCCTCCGCGGCACGTGTGTTAATAATTCCCGTAACTCTGACACACATCTGCTATGGTCTGTGTTAGCGGGTATCCTCGTCACTCTGCTGCCGCCAGGACGCTTGTGCGGGTAGATTATCTAAAATCAAATGGCTTCGTGATCTGACATTGTGGTCCAATCAGCGACCCTCCAATTCGTGATTCTCTTCAGCACAGCATCAGTGTGCAGGGTTATATCAATCACTTCCACCCTTCGTGCGTCGGCGAAGGTCGGTTGTATTCCCCTATTGGCAATCGAAAGATTGCGTCCTACAACAAATTTGAGAAGAGCTTCTGTTGTTGTTGTTGCTGCTGCCCCACAATGTGTTGTGTGAGTTAGCGTCGCAACCCGTAATGAGCTCTAGTTCCTTACTTCAGCAGTACTCTGCCAGATTTATCATCTCCTGAGTCGGAGGCAAATCTGTAGAGTCGTACGGTAGGTAAACCGAAGCTATCAAGAACGACTTCGTATCTTCACTCACTCTAACCACAGTAAGGTACCCGACGATTCTAGCTGAGGAATTTGGATACAATGTAACCTCTTCCTAACCAGGATGCAGGTCCTTTTCTTTCCTGCTGTTCCCGAGTGGAATAGCACGGCTTCTGGCGTCACAAGTCCCGTGATCGTACCTTTCACGATCCAGGGCTCTTGGATAAGCATTATGTCAAACTTTTCTTCATCAAAGTGCCGCAGCACCATCGCTGATGCTGCTCTGCTATGATGGATATTTAGTTGTCCAACCTTGAGGGTTTGGTGGTACGGACCCACCCGCTGCCCTAACGGTCTTCTTGACTTCGGGAGACCCATTAGCTCCGTATCAGAGGCGGTGTAAAGCTCAGTGGTCATCCTACGGGAATTTCACTTTGGCTTGGTCAAGTCCGCAGTAGCGTTTCCCCCCTGCGAGCTTGATAGTCTCCGGGTCTTCCGTAGGGACCTACACCGTGAGCATGACTCCTTCTTTCGCCGCTTCGCCGAATTTGGTGAATTTGGACACCACATTTACGCACCACACCAACATCGGCACTAGAAGTGCTGCTGGGACTACTGCCGTTGGATTTATATATAAAGAAAAAGCAGCATTAACGGCGGTACGCATGCACAGGAATTACACCTTGGAATAGATCTGGCAGAATACAGGGACACCGGAAGATACTTGCCATCGTCCACAGCCAGGTCAAAGAAACGCAAATGCCAATGGAAACTATGAGAAGAGTATGACTGCAAAGTCACACAGAAGGCTCATAGAGGACGGCCGTCTATATGACGAGTGCGGACGCCATGTAATTAGCGTCTTCACGGATGGTTCACTAATGGATGGTAGAACGGGGGCTGGAGTCTTCTCAAAAGAACTAGACACCGCTGACATAATCCACCTGGGAACGTTCGTGTCAGTCTACCAGTTCGAACTTCGCGCGGTCATTCCCGCCCTGGATCACTTGCCTGAGAGAAAGGTCCAACAGAAGCAAAGCTTGACAATCAAGCGGTGATTCGGAGCACAATGCAAACGGCTACGCACAACAGTCTGCTACAGAATTGTGCTGCGAAACTCCAAGAGTGTACTTCCGGAAATGAAGTCACATTTATGTGGGTTAGAGGACACTCTGGTATAGACCAAAATGAGAGGGCTGACTACATTGCGAGGAAAGGTGCCAGCCAGGGCCCCTATGGTCCAGAGCCATGTGTTCCACTAAGGTGGAGGCAAATCACTTCGGCTGTCGCAGAGTGAATAGACCTACTGCAACAACGTCGTTGGTGCGAGTTGAGTACATGCAGACAGGCGAAGCTGGCGATGAAGAAGCCATGGGTCACGGAGGCAACGAGGGCACTCGGTCTTAAACGAAGCGCTCTCAGCTGGTTGACATCATTGGTAACTGGACATGGCAACTTCTTGTGCCACCTCAGAAAGATGAGTCTTGTTGAGGGTTACACATGTAGACTGTGTTAAGGGCAGTGAGATGGCTGTACATTTTGGATTGATGAGGACGAGTTTGCCAGGCTTAAGGTCAAGGACCTCCTTGCAATTACAGATAGCGTAGTCATGAGAGTTGAGACCGAACGCTTTTCGGGACAACAATCAAGACGACGCATCTAGTGAAATCTAACGGGTGAGGCTGGGCTTGCTGAAATTCTATCCGCACCAGTTAGCATCACACGGTTAACACCAGTTAACGGTTCGATACTGACGTGCTCGTCGGGAACTCCGCGGGACGGATAACGGTAACTATTGTCATCAGTTCCAGGAGATTAAAGACGACAAACGCCAGTTTGTCTTTAGCTTTAGCTCTCTTAAAGGGTCTTAAAGGACGAGAAAGGACCCAACGCTACCGTAGTCTACTTCGGCTAATCCTTCAATTCAGTGAGGCCACTTGATGAGGACTGAGGCTCTTCAACGTCCCACATTATTATTATCATTTTTGTGTCTTCTACGACTCATATTTCCTATCGTTTCCGAGCCTTTTCCGAGATATACAGTGGACGTCAGATACAGTAGAGGAGAGGGATGGATAGTGAAACATCAGCGCTATATTTTCCACTATAAGACCGTATTGGCATTTTTTTTTGTGCAGGCTTGTATTTTATCACTAGCCAGTTTTTGTGCTAATACAGAAGCCTACACTCGGACTGCTTCTGACAGATACAGTAGGGATGGGCAAAATGGGAAAATACATCGATATATATCGTATCGATTTATTTAAAAAGCATCGAAATCGAAACGATACTGTCCGGGGAGAAATATCGAGTTTTCGATATATCGACATTATAAATACCAATTAAAAATGACTATTGTACTAAAATACAGTACAGTGCACAGTGATAGATTTTGAACATTTAGCTGTAATTAATTCCCGGTGGCGATTAAGAAATTTAGATTGCTGTTATTCTCAACATTTCTATCTCAGATAAGTAAACACCAGTTTTTGTTAACCCTCTCAGGCCCTAATTTCACTTTTAGGCAACATTAGGCATGCAAGGGTTAATTAAACTTATTTATTACTTGGTTATTTTGAATTAATATTCACCATTCATTGAATATATTTATAAAGAAACAAAAAATATTAAAGAAAAAAATTTATATTCATAAGGTAAGCTATACAACAGTTTCTATTCGGAATCTGAGCTCACAGAATCAATGAGTACGTCCAATTCTGTCTTGTGAAGTAAAATTATCACTTCATCATCGATAGAAATGTTATTTTTTGAATATTTGAGAGAACCGCTAGATAATTAGGATATTACTGGGTCGGACGACACAAATAACTGGTTCATTAAATCATGCATTGTTTTCTGCCTGGGTGTTTTTCGTGTATGGTGCCTGGAAACAATCACTGTGCCTGAAAGTTAATTTAAGCAAAGGCCGCAGAGATCCCCAGCCAATGTTTGGTTTTATATAAGAATTGATGTGACAAGGACACAAAACACGAATTTCAATCAGACTCCACGGGACTCTATAAGTTTTACTCCAGTAAACTAATAAAAAACTTTTTTAATAAAACGTATTCACAAAGCCTACATTTTTTGTTGAAACACTAAACATCTAACACCAAACGTATTTTCTTATATAGATACTTACTCTGTTACTTCGAATATGTCCAAATATGACTTCAAAATAAATTCTTAGCCCGATATTACAGTGCATACTTAAGTTAAGAAAGCTTGAAGACTTAAGAACACCTTAAGTGTCAAGCGGTTTAACAGTCAATTTTTATGCGAAACTCACGAAAATTGTTTTCGGCAGGCAACATTTGAAAAGACCAATATTTTTTTATTTATACTTTTTTAAAATTCGTAAAATTAGTGAAATTCCTTCATTAAATTAATTTGAAAACTTATTTAAGGAGCACTTAAAATTTGTACTGTTAAAAATGCTTTACAGATTAAGCTTTACTTAAGTGCTAAGGAGACCTTATGTATGCACTGTAATATCGGGCCTTAGTATTTTAATTTATTTTCAGTACTTTGTACTAAATTTGCACCTCAAAATATAAATTTTCTCATCTGAGCACGTGGTACATATGTTTGACTGCTCATAACTCAACAAATAAAACAAGTAAGAAAGCTAAAATCGGTCAAGCCCGACTTTGAAATACCCAGCGTCCTGACATTATGAGCGCACTATGTTTTGCTTCTCTATTTGTGGGCGTGGCAGTGGGAGGGCAACATCAATTATTTCCTACACCTTTCATTCGCCTTGGTGAACCTATGTTGCGAATTTGGAGCTTCTACGCCTTTTACTTCGAAAGTTACGAAAAATCTTCATTTGTGGGCGTGGCAGTGGGAGGGCAACATCAATTATTTCCCTACACCTTTCATTCGCCTTGGTGAACCTACGTTGCGAATTTGAAGCTGCTACGCCTTTTACTTCGGAAGTTACGAAAAATCTTTATTTGTGGGCGTGGCAGTGGGCGGGCCACAAAAAATTTTTTCTTACACCTTTCATTCGCCTTGGTGAACCTATGTTACTAATTCGAAGCTTCTACGCCTTTTACTTCGGAAGTTACGAAAAATCTTTATTTGTGGGCGTGGCAGTGGGCGGGCCGCATAAAATTTTTTCTACACCTTTCATTCGCCTTGGTGAACCTATGTTGCGAATTCGAAGCTTCTACGCCTTTTACTTCGGAAGTTATGAAAAATCTTCATTTGTGGGCGTGGCAGTGGGCGGGCCGCATAAAATTTTTTCCTACACCTTTCATTCGCCTTGGTGAACCTATGTTGCGATTTTGAAGCTTCTACGCCTTTTACGTCGGAAGTTATGAAAATTCTCTATTTGTGGGCGTGGCAGTGGGCGGGCTGCATAAATTTTTTTTCCTACACCTTTCATTTGCCTTGGTCAACCTATGCTGCGAATTTGAAGCTTCTACGCCTTTTACTTCACAAGTTACGATAAGCCCTTATTTTTGGGCTTATTTGTGGGCGTGGCTCGAGGAGGGCGGCGTCCATTTTTTTGCCAGGATATGTCCCTTTTCGTAGTTTACCAGCACACAAAATATCAATGGAATGTGTTGAGTGGTTCGCAAGTTACAAGCATTTTATTGAAAACACAATAAATTCATTTGTGGGCGTGGCAGTGGGCGGATGTCTTCCATTTTTACTTAGGATCATACTCGGACCCCGATATACATGTGTGCCAAATTTCGACTTCATTGGTTCAGCCGTTTCGGAGGAGATCCGACCACGGACGGACGGACAGACGGACAGACGGACAGACGGTCAGACGGACAGACGGACAGACGGACATGTCTAAATCGATTCAGTTTTTGATCCTGATCATTTCTATATATATTTTTCTATATCTCCGGAGCTTAATTCTCCCTGTTACAAGATTTGCACAAAACTAATATACCCCGCTTACGCTGGGTATAAAAAGCAAAACAAAAATAAAACGACTTTATGCACAGTGGTGAGTTAGCTATCAAATGCAATGGAAATATTAACCACTTCATGACTTTTGAAATTTGAATTAATTCCAGCTAAATGTTCAAAATCTATCACTGTGCAGTGTACCTTCTACTTAAGGAGAACCCTCCTAATCGGACACTACTCTAAACTGACCGATTTCAGGATTTCTAGTGCTCCTGCTTCTCAAATCTTTCCTTTTAAGCGAACACCTCTGTTAAGCGGACAGATCTTTCGGTCCCGTAGGTTGTTGCTTTACACGGTGTGCTTGAAAAATTTTAAATGGATTTTCGGAAGACGTAAAATTTTTTGATGCACACTATAGTTTTCTTTATTTTGATGAATTCTGGTAAGTTTTAAAAAAATCTGTGGAGCCGTTTTTTTTTTTTTGAGATTTTCAAAATTTTGTATGAAAAATTTTAAATTATGCCAGATTTCACCATTAGATTTTCAAAGTAATACCAATGAAAGATAATTTCGTTGAATAATAAAAAGCAAATGTATTAACGAAATTACTATAAGTTTATAGCGCTCACCTCCCCTTGCATACCACCCCCTCTTAGCAAGATATTGCTTCCAGCCCCTCACTGTGCATCATAACTGACTGCAATCATGCGTGAAATCTAAAATTTTTATATAATTTATATTCAATTACTTAGTGCGCGTTTAGACTTAAGAAATAGGTAGTGGTGATCTACCAGGAAAAAGAGAGAATCTTCTGTTGGCTATGTCGGCAAAAGATTGTGGTTTTTTTTCGATATAGCCAAAGAAGTTTTTAACGAAACAAAAAAAAAAAACTTCAAATGTTCTCGAAACATTGCTTCCTACGTGTAAACGCGGACTTGCCATATAAATATATACTAACAATATAATATATATGTATATATACATATATGTTAAGGCATATATGAATATAAATTATATAAAAATTTTAGATTTCACGCATGATTGCAGTCAGTTATGATGCACAGTGAGGGGCTGGAAGCAATATCTTGCTAAGAGGGGGAGGTATGCAAGGGGAGGTGAGCGCTATATACTTATAGTAATTTCGTTAATACATTTGCTTTTTATTATTCAACGAAATTATCTTTCATTGGTATTACTTTGAAAATCTAATGGTGAAATCTGGCATAATTTAAAATTTTTCATACAAAATTTTGAAAATCTCAAAAAAAAAAAAACGGCTCCACAGATTTTTTTAAAACTTACCAGAATTCATCAAAATAAAGAAAACTATAGTGTGAATCAAAAA
Organism: Chlorops oryzae; assembly: GCA_020466095.1. Taxonomy (NCBI): domain Eukaryota; kingdom Metazoa; phylum Arthropoda; class Insecta; order Diptera; family Chloropidae; genus Chlorops; species Chlorops oryzae. The sequence continues at coordinate 12,954 of JAIPUU010001323.1, forward strand.
ATTTTTACGTCTTCCGAAAATCCATTTAAAATTTTTCAAGCACACCGTGTTTAGACAGAGTACACTGTACATATTTTAGACAAAATTGGAGTGTACAAAAGGACTTTTTCGAGTTCTCAGATGGAATGATATGATATGATACGATAAGATAAGACATGAACGATTAAAATGCCGCTTTACATCCAAGAGAAATAAGTGTGAAGTGAAGTGGTATTGAATATTGATCGTGCAAAGGTTGTAAATTGTTGCCGAAAAGGTAAGTGCTATGCATATTTGGTAAGTGTTTTAATTCTATTTTTCGATCTAATATTGGTTTATGTCGTATTGATATTTTAAGTATTTTATTTTTGATAGTTGGAAAATTGTATCATGGCTGGGTTGCGAACCCTCCATATTTCATGCTGCAGTTGTATCTAGAGATGGGCGCGGGCCTAATGTTTGAGGCCCGGCCCGGCACGAACACAAATCGGGCACTTCGAAAAAAGCCCGGGCCCGCACGAAAGTATTTGAGTAAAAGCCCGGCCCGGCCCGGCCCGAAAATAGCATATAGAAATCAATCACACACACTCGTTTATGAAGGTTTTATAACGCATATTATATGCATATATAGAACATAGGTACATAATATACATTTAGGGTTGTAGTCTTCAACGCGGCTTAAGAACTTTGAAAGTTTAAATTATCGCATATAAACCATCTACAGACCGTCCCTAACGAACTCTGAAAATAAATTTTTAACGCAGTCAAACAACTTCAAGCTAAATCGCAATCAAATACCTGATTCAGTCAGACTGAATGTTTATGTGGCACTTAAATTCAACACAAGAATGATATAAAAGAAGATTACGCACATCGTGTTTCAAAAATGTTTCGTTCTGCGCATCTACGTTATAAATTAACAGACGGTTAAAAGGTAATTTGTTCGTTTTAAATGAAATAAACTCCCTTCTTCCTCATTAAATATGATGTAGCTAAATATAGCTTTTTTGTAAACAAATATGACGAAACTTGCGAAAGGCGCAATCCCCTTTTTATAATTTTTGAGTTGAACACAAGTTGGCTATGTACATCCCAAATGGGTCGAAAATTTTCGGGATTTTAGGGTCAGGCCCGGGCCCGCACGAAACTCGCTTTTGAGGCCCGGGCCCGTGGTAAAAAAGGAAAGGCCCGCGGAACACGAAAAAAGCCCGGCCCGCGCCCATCTCTAGTACGTACTACCTATTCAAAGCTCTGAAATAAAAAAAACTTATTAAATTAATGGTGACAAAGTAATCTGGACAATAGTGGTCCTGGTCAGGTGGAAATGCCAGCCCTTCCCTGCCATGGTTTTGCATTCCGAAAACAATTTTCCAAAACCCCTTTAAAAACACTCTGACTCCATTAAAATAGTTCAGGTTAAAATGATTTAGTCTTACATGTTCATTTTTTCTTTAAATATAATTTTTTACAAAAGAAAGCATCGGAACTCAAATACTTATGAACGAAAGAATGCACTTAATTTATTTCTAAAGTTACGATACCATTATCTGCACAATGTGCCGATTTTTGCCGCAATTTATGCGTCGATAATGTGAACGCAGAAAATAATTAAAAATGCGGCAATCTACGCCAATATTGTGCTCATCATATATTACTATATTATATATTACATCATATATATTATATATGGTGCTCATATTCAACAATGAAAAGCAGTGCTTATAGGCCGATAATGTGAATACTTCTTTCCCCAAAACAGTGGGTACCCAAGACCGTGTTGAAAAGAGCCAAAATGGAAACGGCTCCTGAGTGACATATATAGATATATATGCTTCCTAGCATATATAGCCTGCAGTAATTCCAACTACTCTCCAACTACTCCCCGACTAGTCACAAAAAAACCAGGACTGCTCCCTCTTAATTTGCCAACCAATGCATTGAACTGTCTTTTTTAACGTTGAGCTGTCATTGGAAATTAACTAGTCATAGTTTTTGCTCATATGAACTAGACCTGGAGTATATACAGTTGGGTCGATTTTTGGTCAATTTGTATTTTTGCACATTTTATGAAAAAAAAAAAATAATTTTTTCCTCTTTGTTTTGTATTTTTTTTTTTTTTTTTTTGTTGTTTTAAATTTTTTCTTTTTCACTTCTTTTTTATTTTTCTCGCCTCGGCCGAGCCTCGAACCGGTGACCTCTGGGGGTTGGTAAGTCCGTGTCCTAACCATTACGCTAAACAAGCAAATTTAATGTATTGATCAAAACGCTAAATTGAGTTTTTGGTTGCTGAAGTTTTTGTGGAACGCACGAATAGAATTTTTACTACAAAAATTTTTTAATTGAAAAATAAATACATATTAAAAAACAAAGATAAAATAGGCGTTCACTCTATAAAATGGCCATACTATATACTTGGCCTGACCCTGACTCAAAAAAAAAATTTCCCCGCTTCAATTTTTTTGGGGTTTGAACTTCAGTGCTTTCGATTCCTAGCCTTGTGCTTTCCCATTATGGCGTTTTGTTAAATAACATCACAGATCTTAAAGCTCTTTTTGAGAACTGTGTCTTTAAATTTAAAAAATATATTTAAAAACAAGTAAGGGTGTTATAGTCATGCGAGCCTGACAATAGAATACCCGACACAGACACATAATTTTTAATATCAAGAGGTGTTTAAGGGCATAAGGAGCCCCATATACCGACTTTTGTTAAATTTCTAAATGAAAACCGCCCTTTTGCCACGCCCACTTTTCAAATTTTTTGGGAATTCTAATCGGACCCTTATATATACGCTCAAATTCTAAGTTTCATTGAAATATTTCAATAAAGTCTGATTTTGAGGCATTTTTTGGGATTTTTGTGACAGACCCTAGTACTAGAGGTACCCTTAATAATGGTCCGATCGAAAAATTTTTTGGGAAGGACGTTATTGGCTATCAAGGAAGTATACGTGCCAATTTTTGTTCAAGTCCCATTGGTATTTCGGGAGTAGGAGACAATTTTTGAAAAACGCCCTTATGCCACGCCCACTTCAACAATTTTTTGAAATCGTATTACTTGCCTTTAAACATGTTCAAATATCAAATTTCATCAAAATATCATGAAAAACTTTGATTTTAGAGCAGTTTTTGTGATTTTCGTAACAGACCCTAGTACTGGAGGTACCCCTAAAAATGGTCCGATCGGGTCCATTCTCGAACTTGTTCTTACTCATGTCCCCTTGAGCACGCATGCCAAATTTTGTCAGGATAGCTCAACTCCTTCGATAAGATAACTGTATACAAACAGACAGATAGACGGACAGACGGACAGACAGACAGACAGACAGACGGACGGACATGTCTAAATCGAATCTCCTGGTGACGCTGATCATTTCTATATACATTTTGTATGGTCTATCTTGACTGGTTCTGGGTGTTACACACAACCCAACAAACGCAATATACCCTCGACACAGAGTGTGTCGGGTATAAAAATGGAATGTCAACAGTTTCACTTCCCCTAAAGGTGTGCTTCAATCTTTTTAAATAATTTTGAAACCGCGACATCTCAAAAACTAGAGCCAATCTATTATATAAAAATGGTTGATGGGACTGAATTCAGCGCCCCCCAATTATGTTAACAAGATTTGTCTCCATGTTGTCGGTAAAAAAAGTACCAAGTTCGAGCACAGTGTTATTATATGACCTTTGAAAAAAAAATTATAAAAATTCTTTCTGCTCTAAAGCAGACAGTCCCCTAAGCTTTCGGCATTTTTCCTCGTAAAACAAGCAAAAACCGACCGCTTTCCGTAAACTCTACGAAAATATGCTTGCTATCGTACATAAATTTAATACAGAGGCATTAATACAGTCACAAATACAAGAAATGGGGTTGGTTAAAAAAGTTTCCGTAATACCCTGCAGGGAATCGAACCGATTTTAAAGAAATTTAAAGTTAGCTTTTTAATAAGCCCAACTGGTTGATTAATCGACTTCTTTCCTTGGCTTCAACTCACTATTTTAACGTGGCGATGTCCTAGGCAGTAGTCAGTTGTCCGTTCCTGCATGACTTTGTAACTAAATAATATCTGGCTACTTTTAAGTTGACTTAAAGTCAGAAAACGAAAACACTGATTTAAATTTATTAAAAAATGTTCAATAAAAAATTACTTCCATTAGAATCCCTTTTCGGTTTCATCTTTTCTGTTTTCAGCAGAAGAAGAATAATTTATTTATGAATGTGAAAATATTCTTCAAGCGATGCATCAGAAAGAAATCCATAGGCGACTATTTTGGCTGACTTACGTTTCGAACTGCCGTTGGGGGTCTCATCAGAGCAATTTTTACGGATTGGTTGACTATTGCTTTGAATCTCGGTTAGCCTTTTAAACTAACTTTGAGTGCAATTCATACCCTTGAATTATAGCATCAGAAATATATTATTTTCGTATCCAGTTTGGTTGATGTCTGCATGACTTTTCAATCGATTTCTAGTCAGTTGTGATGTAGTTGGCATAAAGTTAAAATTTACAAATTTCCTATATTGCGTTTGTTTGATGTCTAGATGACTTTTTACCCGATTTCTAGGCAGTTGCGAAAAAGTTCGCTTTTCATTAACTTATTTACTAATCGGTTGATAAAAGTCGTGCAGGGTATATTTATAATATAATTTTCAGCAACTTTTATACGCACACTATGGTGCTTCTTCTTTTGGAGTTCTGTTTCTAACTGTTAATGTGGACGGCCAATTAACCCCTCGGTATAAACACTTGGCCCTGATGCAACCGTGACTTTCGCAGCATGTTGCATTGAAAGCGAAAGTCATGGCGCCAAGCATTGTCTTGATCTCAGTCAGTTGTCTTACAGCTATCGCGCGTTCTGAACGTTACAACCACGATCATAATTCTCAAGTTTACTTTACTCGCAAATTACATCTCACCATCTTTACATCTCGCATCTCCCTCTCTGAATATACTGCCACGCAACCAGCGACAAACTCGTGCGGACAATATCCACGCTACCAAAAACGTAAGATCCTACAATAAATCGCAACGATATCTTACAAAATAATTCTTTGTCGTTTTTTATTATTTCTCGGCTTATTCCGGATCTCCCTCACTCGCTATCTGAGCTATTTATTGGTCCTTCGAGCCGGATAAGCCAATCCGGATTTTTGGAATTTCCGCATCCACAATTTGAACATCCCTAATAAACAGCCTTTCTCGCTGCAGGTGCCAAACGATCACTGCTGAAAAGAGAGGATTTCTCACACACACCACACACATCACATTTCTCATACACATCACATACATCCACTGGACATCACACACCTCATATTTTCAATATTACATACTCTCATCGAATTCCAGGTGCGTGACTTTCTAATTTTCTTGGGGTTTCTTTGATAATTTCGCCTTTTATCAAATTCAAAATCGGCAATTTAACCGAGAAAAAGTGCCGATTTTAACTCCCGTTAGAAAACTCCCGTTTAAAAAAAAAAAAAAAATAAAAAAAAATTTTTCTCTCCTCTCTCATTATATCGGTATTTTCCGTTACGAGAAAACCCGCGAAAAATCGGTAATATATATACATTCACATATATTCATACAAACAACGCAGCCAAAGCCCGCCACTGCTTGCATTCTCGTCATATAACAGAAGTGCTCGCGTTTTTTTTTTGGTTTCTATTTAGCTTATGCGCCACTGTTCGTATTCTACAAAGCCTAAGCGCCAATCGTGAGAAAATCGTGTAAAGAAGAATATCAAAAAAAACCGCTCCTTTGTTAGTGTGAAAGAGCTAAAGCGTTTTTCATTTCGTTTTTGCTTCAATTTGATTGCACGGACAAGTGCATTGAACTATTTCGAAAGAAAGTCAAGTGAAATTTTCAAATCAGCCGGTGCTCAGAACAGTGGGCACAGTTTTCTCATTTCGCGAATAAAAAATTTTGATAATCTTTGCACGACTTTCACTCGAATTCCTCTTCATCTTTTCTCACAGAATATAACTATTTAAAACAATTACATAATTAAATAAAATAGAAATGTCGTTCGCAACTTTGTGTGTCCAATTAATTGATTTCGTCGACGCTTTCAATGAACTCCCAAATGCCGCTCATACTACTTTCACTCTTGAAATTCAAAAAAAAGAAATTCAAGCTTTATGGGATTTACTCAAGCGAGAGTACCACTCCACACTCCAAAATGCAACGAAAAAGGGCAAGACTAGCGAAGAGATTTCCGCTTTAAAAAATCAATATAAAGAAAGTTATGCCGCTTTTTTGAAGTGCGTCGCGGAAATGGATGAGTTCTCGTCGAAATCGCTGAACATATCGGATACTATTGGGTTTCACGGTTTTAATCTTCCTAATGATTCTTCACAATTTCATTCGCAATTTAAAATTACCTCCGTGTGATACCACTATATTCGAAGGGGATTATCTCTCATGGCCTACTTTTCGGGATTTGTTCACGGCTATTTATATCTCTAATACACGATTGTCGCCTGTTGAAAAATTGTATCATTTAATTCAGAAAACGCGCGGCGAAGCAAATGAAATTGTGAAGAAATGTCCCTTGACTAACGAAGGATTTATTGTAGCATGGAAAAATTTAGTTGAGCGATATGATAATAGGCGCATTCTTGTCAATAGTCAGCTCAAGGTTTTATTCAATCTCAAACCAGTCCCAAGCAGCGAAATAGAGCGATTCGACTAGCAGCAAGTCGAATCGACCTATTTTGGTTGAAAATACCCTATTTCTGACCTATTTTCCGGCCTTAAATATGACCTAACTTAAAAGTCCGTTTCGAAGGTCCAAATTACCTCTATTCTACCTATTTTATGACTTCAAAGTCGCTTCGACTTCCAAGTCGATTTTTGGTCGAAAATAGGTAAAAAATTCCCTATTGAGTGACTTAAAATTGACTTAACTTTGAATTCCAAATTAGGTAATTTTTCAAGGCAAACGGACCAAATTTTCGACTTAAATTCGACTTGAAGGTCTTTTTCGACTTATAGGGCATAAATAGGGCCAAAAGTTGGCTTATATTTTTGCATGCTCCGACTTCAAAGTCGAGAGGACTTGATTTTCTGACTTTGTAGTCGATTTAACCTATAAGTCAAAATAGGTCATATAAAAAAGATTTTATGACCTATTTCGACCTAATAGGACTAATTTAAGAAGTGCGATATCTGAACCAGTGATGCCAGACTTTTGCAAAAAAAAAAAAACCCAAACATTATCAAAAACCTCCTTCCCTTCTTTTGAAAACGAAATACAGACGAAATAACCCACAACGATGTTTTCCCCAAGAATTGGGTGTAGTGGATTTAAAAGCATAAGAAGTTAACAAATCATTTTTATATAAAAACAAAGGAAACACGATTGATGATTGTTTGGATTCAGATTTAATAAAAATCCCCAAAGGTGTATATGGGGCAAAACACGTCAAGATAAAATTTTGCCGCTGGTTAACATTTCAGGTAAAGTTCGGTTCGCTAATCAATTACATATAACGATAAACTGGATAAAACGATACCGTATATAAAGATATGATGAAATATCGATGAATTTTTAAGCAAAAAGGGTGCTTAGTCATAAATTAATGTAAATATGTCATGCAGAGTACATATACGTACATAGTTTTTTACCTTTCAATATAACGAAATTAAATTTTTTTTGTAATTTCCCTTAATTTCTCTATCGGAGGGTATTATTGTTAACAGATACATATTCTGATACGTAAAAAGCTGGAAAAAAAGCAAAAAAAATTATTAAAAAATAAATTTTAAAAAAAATTCTTTTAATTTCCGCTATCGTATATAGCGATAATCACTCATAACGACGGATTTTTTGCTGGTCCCTTCGACATCGTTAATAACCGGTTTTTACTGTAGTTGCCTACACCACACTCTGCGAGATAGCAGCATTCAGGCTCCTAATGAGCAAATATTTACTGCAAATCTCAGTGTAGGATCATGGGAGCTTACCATGCGACTAAAGGCACAAAGAGTCGTACATTGCATACGGAAACACGGTTTTCTGTTCTGATAAACGCTAAATATGCATAAAATATACACTTTAAATGTTATTTGCGTGAAAAAACCTAAAAACGGGGAAAATCACCAATCTGGCATCACTGCTGTGAGCCGGTTTCTCAATCAGCTGGGCAGACAATGTCACACATAGTTGTGCTAATAGGGAGATTTTAAGGCAAAATGACTTATTAGGTCGAAATAACTGCGGAATGCCCTAACAAGAAGCGCGACTTTGAAGGCAGAATTACCTAATTAGGGAAATATGACTTATAACAGGTTGGCTGATAAGTCCCCGGTCTAACAAAGAAAAACACATTTTTTTGTCAAAATTCGTTTTTATTATTCAACATAGTTCCCTTCAAGAGCGATACAACGATTATAACGACCTTCCAATTTTTTGATACCATTTTCGTAGTACTCCTTCGGTTTTGCCTCAAAATAGGCCTCAGTTTCGGCGATCACCTCTTCATTGCAGCCAAATTTTTTCCTTGCGAGCATCCTTTTGAGGTCTGAGAACAAGAAAAAGTCGCTGGGGGCCAGATCTGGAGAATACGGTGGGTGGGGAAGCAATTCGAAGCCTAATTCATGAATTTTTGCCATCGTTCTCAATGACTTGTGGCACGGGTGCGTTGTCTTGGTGGAACAACACTTTTTTCTTCTTCATATGGGGCCGCGATTTCGACCTTCAAACGCTCCAATAACGACATATTATAGTCACTATTGATGGTTTTTCCCTTCTCAAGATAATCGATAAAAATTGTTTCCATGCCCATCCCAAAAAACAGAGGCCATTACTTTGCCAGCAGACTTTTGAGTCTTTCCACGCTTCGGAGACGGTTCACCGATCGCTGTCCACTCAGCCGACTGTCGATTGGACTCAGGAGTGTAGTGATAGAGCCATGTTTCATCCATTGTCACATATCGACGCAAAAACTCGGGTGTATTGCGAGTTAACAGCTGCAACACCGCTCAGAATCATCAACACGTTGTTGTTTTTGGTCAAATGTGAGCTCGCGCGGCAACCCATTTTGCACAGAGCTTTTTCATATCCAAATATTGATGAATAATATGACCAACATGTTCCTTTGATATCTTTAAGGCCTCTGCTATCTCGATCAACTTCATTTTTACGGTCATTCAAAATCATTTTGTGAATTTTTTTGATGTTTTCGTCGGTAACCACCTCTTTCGGGCGTCCACTGCGTTCACCGTCCTCCGTGCTCATTTCACCACGCTTGAATTTTGCATACCAATCAATTATTGTTGATTTTCCTGGGACAGAGTCCGGAAACTCATTATCAAGCCAAGTTTTTGCTTCCACTGTATTTTTTCCCTTCAGAAAACAGTTTTTTATCAAAACACGAAATTCCTTTTTTTCCATTTTTTTTCACAATAACAAAAGTTGCTTCACAAAAGACGCTCTATCTCACAAACTAATTGACTTACAGACGTCAAATTTTGACACGAATCATTTGAAGGTTGCCACTACATAAAAATAATATGCATTTAATTCTAGCGGCGCCATCTATGTGTCAGACCGGGGACTTATCAGCCAACTTGTTAGGTCGAAATTTTAAAGTCAATTTTACCTAATAGGTTATGAAATCAAGGAAATTCGACTTTGAGGTCGAGCTTTCGAGCTCCGCCAGGTTTTTCGAATGACAAATTGAGAATTATTCTTCTGCATATGCTTTTTCTTTAAGAAAAACATTTTTTTTTCAAGCAATATTTATTTAATTTCCATCAATGAGAAAGCCCCTTAAAAATGAAGAAGTAGAAGGAACACTTTCACGAAAAAATCTCAGCGGGCATATGTTTTTGGGACTTATTAAGCGCAAAATAATTTTTAATGAAGTCCATATTTTATTTATTATTTATTTCTTAAGACACACGAAG
>JAIPUU010001532.1:0-23212 GCA_020466095.1 Chlorops oryzae
AATTGCAAAATATTAAAATATTTAAATCACCTCGGCACTGCGTTTAAATATGATATCAAATTTGAGTTCGATTTTCAAAATCCAGCTGTTTGGAAAAATTCAAAGAAATAATTAAAAAAAACAAGTAAGAAAGCTAAAGTCGGTCAAGCCCGACTTTGAAATACCCAGCGTCCCGACATTATGAGCGCACTAGGTTTTGCTTCTCTATTTGTGGGCGTGGCAGTGGGAGGGCAACATAAATTATTTCCCTACACCTTTCATTCGCCTTGGTCAACCTATGTTGCGAATTTGAAGCTTCTACGCCTTTTACTTCACAAAGTTACGATAAGCCCTTATTTGTGGGCTTATTTGTGGGCGTGGCCCACGGAGGGCGGCGTCCATTTTTTTTCCAGGATATGTCCCTTTTCGTAGTTTACCAGTACACCAAATATCAATGGAATGTGTTGAGTGGTTCGCAAGTTACAAGCATTTTACTGAAAACACATTATATTCATTTGTGGGCGTGGAAGTGGGCGGATGTCTCCCATTTTTACTTAGGATCATACTCGGATCGCGATATACCTGTGTGCCAAATTTCGACTTGATTGGTCCAGCCGTTTCGGAGGAGATCCGACCACGGACGGACGGACAGACGGACGGAAAGACGGACATGTCTAAATCGATTCAGTTTTTGATCCTGATCATTTCTATATATATTTGTCTATATCTCCGGAGCTTAGTTCTCCCTGTTACAAGATTCGCACAAAACTAATATACCCCGCTTACGCTGGGTATAAAAATTCAGTTTTGGAAATAACACAATACGGTAGACAGGACTAAAAGCTTTGGAGTTACAGGACAGCAATTTGGAGTACGAAACAATCGTTAGAATGGCTCTTTATAGAATACGTTTTTAAAAATAACGATCTAATCAGCTGTCAAATGTACTCACAGCCCTGGCAGTAGACGGTGCTGCCGTAAATTTTGATGCTTAAAAATTGTGATATTGAAAATGAAATTTATTTTAAAAGAATTTTAATTTTAATTTAAAAAATTTTTTAAATATGCTTAGTAATATTGGCCCTTATTATGTATTTCTTTATACCCGTGTGAACGCACGCTTACTTTGTTTACCCGTGTGGAGCGGACTTTATTTTATTCTGTTATATTAGTGCATAAGATATATTTTGTTTGAGCCACCCTGAACGGAGAAAAGGAGTGGTGGTCTTCCTCACTCGTTAAGTCGTTCCATCTGAACCGTCACTGATTCTTTTTTCTCTTTGACATTTTTGCGTTCGAAAGGTCTATCGGTCAGAAACGTTGAGGCAAATCGGATGCATATTTTTTTAAAAACGAAAAAGTGAAACCGAGACATCGTAATTTTGAATTTTATTGAACTGTAAATAATTAAAACTAAAAATTTGATATCGCAAAAAATACCGGTGAAACGATTTTTTTTATCTCGCGACCTGTGTTTCGTGGGATGAGAAAGGATTTCGATCGCCAAACGTACCCAACTTTCGCCCCCATCCAACTCCCTCTTTGAACGCAAGCCTGGAGCTTCTACAGCTATAGAAAAAGTGTTGTGTAGTGAGTTTTAATTATACGGTAGAAAGGCAAGAAAATGTGCATGTAATTTAGCAGCGTGGATATGGACGGAATGTTTGTTGGTGAACTTTGATTGATATTTTTATTTGAATATATCATTTAACTTTTATAAAAAGGCTTAACAGGCTTGCTAACGTCTTAATTGCAAGAGTGTTCCTGAGATTTCAAAAAACCACGGTTTTATAGTACAGACAAATGGAATTGTTTTAAATAAAAAATTTTCTAATGAAACGGAAAAAAATGCAGATCACTGGTCACCATATTAATAAAGTGACCTCGGTACCGCTAGGGTCCGGTCGACTTCAATAATTTTTGGCACACATTCATATTTATAACCAACACTCTGACTGAGTTTTGTTAAAATCGGTTGACTTTTAGAGGTAGCTACCATACAAAGCTATAACTATGGGTCTATCTATGAGAGGTACCCCTAGGGTCTGCTCAATTTCAAAAATTTTTGGCACTCGTCCATATTTTTTCATATCCAACATTTTGACTTAGTTTGGTTTAAATCGGTTGACTTTTGGAGGTAGCTACCATACGAAGCTATGCCTATGGGTCTATGGGCTGATTTGAAAAAGAATTCCCTATATATATATATATATATATATATGGGGGAAAAACACGTCAAGTGTACAAGGTGGAAAAATTTTTCTCTCCGATTTCGATGAAAGTTGGTGATGATGTTGTGCTATTAGAGTACAAAATTTGTGCAAAAGGAGGGTAGTCAAAACGAAGCGGTTGCTGAGATATAGGTCCTCAAAGCTTATGATTTTTTTCTAATGACTTTTTTCGTTCAATGATTATGGGTAGAAGGTTTGGTAGATGTAAAAACGTTTTAATTGTCTTTTATGATAAATTGTCCGAAATTTCCAGAAAAAATATTTTGGCATTTTTAAAACGATAACTTATCGATAAAAAATCGATTTTAATTCTTAAATTATAATTTTTGCACAAATCGGCATTTTTAATATTTTTTTTAATAGACTATAAATAAAGCTTTTTTATTTACCTTTTCAACGATATGCATATGTTGATGGTGAATCAGTCATTTGTGGGTCAATTCGTCGTTTGTTTAATTTTTTTGTTTTAAAATTTCTTGGAAATATTTGTGAGGAATTTTGAAACGAAAAGTATCTAAGTTGAAGTTGTTCTCCGTCAACTGGAATAAAAGAATGGATGTTTTTAGTTCCTGGAATCGTTTTCGCTAATTGAAAGCGTGGTTTTAAATGGTTTAATGATTCTTAGTAATCGTGGATTGAACTGAAAAAAACTTTAGTCTCTTTACAATTCTCTCTAGCCCAGGAATAAAACGTCTCGAAACTTAGAATTTGGTTTTCTGAATAGGCTTGTAAACTCGCTCGTCTTGCAAGTCTTTTTAAATTTCCTCCAATTCCATCGCATGGACCTTTGTCATGTGCTGTTGCATAAAAATGCCACTCTGCGGGTATGCCGAAGTCCTTTTCATGGTGAAGCAGATTTTTAAAATTAAAGCGGTTTTTAAAATGTTGTGCCGCTCCGTCCGAAAAATACAAAACCTTGGTCATGCATAGTATTTCTTTTAAGTACTTCAACACCACCTTTTGAAAGGTGTAAACTGCAGCTGTGTCATGGGTGAGGTTATTTGATATACTGCTATACTTCCGTGATTTATGCCGTGATCATTTTTATAGTAAAAAACAACAGTGAAAATTGTTAGTTGATCATTGTTCCAATGGAACGACTGCGCAGCATTTTGTGCAATATATGCATAATTCTCAGCAAAATCGCACGTAATAAGGACTTCTCCCTCTTTAAGGTTCTGTTTTGTTGTGTTAAAAAACTCTGACTGCTGCTTAGCAATGAATGAATGGGGCTTTAGGTTATGGAGGCGATCACAAAACTCTTCTACAAATTCTTCCACCTCCGAAGTCATAGAACGCAATGTGCTTCGGTCAGTTTGTTGCCAGCTTTGGTATATGCGTAATCATTTCTAGACGAGGTAGACTAATTTTTTTTCTTCAGTTCAATCCACGATTACTAAGAATCATTAAACCATTTAAAACCACGCTTTCAATTAGCGAAAACGATTCCAGGAACTAAAAACATCCATTCTTTTATTCCAGTTGACGGAGAACAACTTCAACTTAGATACTTTTCGTTCCAAAATTCCTCACAAATATTTCCAAGAAATTTTAAAACAGAAAAATTAAACAAACGACGAATTGACCCACAAATGACTGATTCACCATCAACATATGCATATCGTTGAAAAGGTAAATAAAAAAGCTTTATTTATAGTCTATTAAAAAAAATATTAAAAATGCCGATTTGTGCAAAAATTATAATTTAAGAATTAAAATCGATTTTTTATCGGTAAGTTATCGTTTTAAAAATGCCAAAATATTTTTTCTGGAAATTTCGGACAATTTATCATAAAAGACAATTAAAACGTTTTTACATCTACCAAACCTTCTACCCATAATCATTGAACGAACAAAGTCTTTTAGAAAAAAATCATAAACTTTGAGGACCTATATCTCAGCAACCGCTTCGTTTTGACTACCCTCCTTTTGCACAAATTTTGTACTCTAATAGCACAACATCATCACCAACTTTCATCGAAATCGGAGAGAAAAATTTTTCCACCTGGTACACTTGACGTGTTTTCCCCCATATATAATGTTTCATTAGCTCAAAAAATTATTCGTATTTTCTGGAATCGCAGGCCTGCTCTAGTTTGAACTTTTAAATGTCTGAATCCCGTTTTACTCTTTGTTCCAATGTAGAACCTATTTTGTTTCCCAATATTACGTATTTTTCCGCCCCTAAAACTCCGTGCCTCATGGTACCATTCAATTGCTTTCAGCGCGAAAGTCGTTCTTCTAAATAGTAGTGGTATTCAAGCAACAGTGCAATCGCAGTGTGCAATATTTGCACTTGTCAAATTGCGTACAAAAAAAGCAGTGCAAATATTGCACACTGCGATTTGCACTGTTGCTTGAATACCACAAGTGTTTTAAAAATATAAAGCTTCCTTTCAATATTCTATCAATAACAAGCGATTGTCGAGTTAAACCGCTTAAACATTTTATTCCGTTGATAATTTAATTTTTTTTTTCTTGAGTCATACAAAGGCTTTCTCAACATAGAGTTCAAATTTTTGGAGACTATAACACGAATGAGATTTCTCAATGTGAAAACAATACGAAATCCCCAGCCTTTGAAATCGCATTGTGTGTTGCGCATCGACAATATTGATTTTGGCTCCATACATTTGCTATATGTCATTATGGATTTGAATGCGGGGCGATCACATGCTCCATCCGAGAAATTTGGTCTTGAAAGATGTCTCGAAGAGTTTGGAAGACAATTGTCTTTATGTAAATTCAATATTTTGATGCAGAGAGCAGCTCCACCGCTGATGACTGTAATATTTTGCGAACGTCGAATTTTGTCATAGGAGCTTTATAGTCTTACGATATTCGTAGGCGTATTACTTCAGTGCTGAACTTGAACTTCAGAGAGTCCACCATTGGAAATGCTACCCGACGTCAATGGCCCATTTGAAAAAATTTGATTTTTTATCGATTCCTTAAGTAGCAATCGTAATTTCGGCATTGTGTCTCACATGATCACTGTTTTTATACCCGAAACTCTCTGTTTCGAGGCTATAATGCGTTTTTGTGGTTGTGTGTAACACCCATAACCAGTCGAGATGGAAAAAAATATATATACAAATGATCAGCTTCACCAGCAGACTCAATTAAGCCATGTCCGTCTATCAGTCTGTCCGTCCATCCGTCTTTCTGTATACAGTTTTCTTATCGAAGGAGTAGAACTATCGTGATGAAATTTAGTATGCGTACTCACGGAGACATGAGTAAAAACAAGTTCGAGAATGGACCCGATCGGACTATTTTTAGAGGTACCTCCAGTACTAGGGTCTGTTACCAAAATCACAAAAACTGCTCAAGAATTTTTCAAGATATTTTATTGACATTTGAAATTTGATCATGTTTAAAAGCATGAAATGTGATATCCAAAAATTGGAGAAGTGGGCATGGCAGAAGGGCGTTTTTCGAAAATTGTCGCCTACACCCGAAATTCAAATGGGGCCTGAACGAATGTTGGCATGTATGCTTTCTTTCTAGCCATAAGCGTATTCTCAAAAAATTGCCTTGATCGGTTCATTATTAAGGGTGCCTCCAGTACTAGGGCTTGTCACAAAAATCCCAGACATGCGCGATTTCAAAATTATTTGAACATGTGTGTCTGTGTCGAGTACTTTATTGTCAGACTTTCCTGACTATAGCACCCTTAATTGTTTTTTTCTTCTTTTTTTTTGGTTTTCGTTTTTCGTCAAATCTAAGCATGAAAGTCTAGCTTTCAAGCGATCTCCGTTCAAAATCACTTTGACCGCACAAGCTGAACGAGCGCTAGCAGCCGCGAGATCAGTCCACCGACATCTTTCATATAAAACCAAAATACAGCGGCCGCATTTTCACCAGTTGCTCGCGAGGTTTTTGGAGTGTAACACGTCGGTGCGCAGACGCGTAATCCAAGTTCAGCAGAGTGTGAATATTGAACGATAGCAGAAACCCACATGTATGCAAGCTGAAAAAAGTTGCAGTTTAACACATTTGGCTAGTGATTAAACCTGAATTCGTAGAATTTTTGGCAAGACGAAATTTGTTAAAGCAATACTTATCGAGCGTGCGCGCAACAACAGTGAAGATGAAGATGAAGTTTTATGTAATCATAGTAAGTATGCACCACTCCCGAAAAGTGGCAAGAGTCACACGGAAATTCAATCAAATAACAAGTGAAATGGCACAGCATCGCAATAAATACTCGAAAAAAACAAGCCACATGAAAATCAGACGAACCCGTTGCGAAGCCAAGATATGAAGTGCATGTGAACCATGAAGCTTTGAGCAGCGGAGCACGACATACAGACTTCGGCAAAAACTTGTGCTGCCGGAAGCGTAAAAGACTTTTTTTTAAATCGTTTTAATATTACCCTGAAAGTTCGAACACCCACCCCTAAGACCAAATAAATTGTCTGAATCAGGCACGTCTGGTTTCTGCAGCATGAATGCAATTAATGACCAAAAAAAAAAAAACCTAATTTTATGAAGCTTTCTAATAATGAACTCGAATGCACTATTGCAATTTCATTTTTATTTTGTGTGATTTCAAAAAAAGAAAATCGATCTTCCGTCTCATAATGCCAGAATTGATGGAACGCAAGGTGCAATCAGAAATCCTTATTCAATGGATATACATATCAAATGAGAATTGGATTTCTTCATCCAGCAAAACACCAAGAAAAAAGTGACGATAGATATTCAAGCCGCCTCATGCCAACGTCAAAGTTTCAAATTTTAATGCATTTACTGCAAAAGAGTGCGAAGTCTTTTATAAAAATCGTAAAACTGTTTTCAAATCTCACACCAATTTTAATATCGGAGCCTTGCATTAGAAACACTCTTAAATTGGTTAAATTAGCCGATTGAGCTAAACCTTAAATTTTCTCTTACTAATGTCGGCGCCAATACCATATCCTATATGGCCAATACGCATACAGACAAACAAACGCAAAGTGTCAGATTTCGCTTTGCTATAGCATCACTTAAACCCTCTGTGTCGGGGGTATATTGCGTTTGTGTGGTTGTGTGTAACACTCAGAACCAGTCGAGATAGATAAGAACAAGTTCGAGAATGGACCTGATCGGACCATTTTTAGGGGTACCTCCAGTACTAGGGTCTTTTACAAAAATCACAAAAACTGCTCTAAAATCGGAGTTTTTCAAGATACTATATTTTGATGAAATCTAATATTTGAACATGTGTAAATCAGTGCCCTAGCCATAGGGGCAAGAGGGGGCTTTGCCCCCCACGGAATTTTGTTTTTGTCCATGAAAAAAATTAAAAAAGGAGAAAAAATAAATGACAATCGAAAAAACATGCATTGAAAGCGTGCATATAATGTGGTTTTAATTAAAATAGACGTTAAAATTGAAAAAATAATTTGGCCCCCCCACGCAAATTGAAAAAATTATTTCGCCCCTCCACGCAAAACGGAATTGCTACGGCACTGGTTTAAATGCATGTAATGTTATTTCTGAAATTTTGAAAAGTGGGCGTGGCTGAAGGGCGTTTTTGAAAACTGTCTCTACACCCGAAATTCAAATGGGACTTGAACGAAACTTGACACTTATGCTTCTTTTGTAGCCATTAAAATACTTCCCAAAAATTTACTTGATCGGTCCATTATTAAAAGTACCTCCAGTATTAGGGTCTGCCACAAAAATCCCAAAACTGCCCCAAAATCGGACTTTTCGAAATACTTCAAAAAAACTTAGAATTCGAGCCGCTTATGACCTTAAATATCTTTTGAATATTTTTTCTTAATGGTCCTGTTTTTTTGGCGTGTTTTGAAAATTATTTAAACATGTGTGTCTGTGTCGGGTATTGTAGTGTCAGGCTCGCCTGACTATAACACCCTTACTTTTTTTTTTGATGTGGGTCATTCAATTTTATGAGTTAAAAGTACACAAAATAAGACACTTGTTCTTTATATAATTTTGTATTATCAATGTGACTTTTTATATAGCTTAAGCTTCCCCTTATCCCCTTCATTAAAAGATAAGTGCTGAGTTAACGGGAGTAATTCTAGATTATAACATTTGCTTGCGGTACATTCTTGAATGTTTAAGTTAGGGATGCCAATACATACAGAACTACAACCATCGTACAATTCTTTCCCATAGTATTTGAAAAATCAGCTCATTTTACCAATTGCTAAAATGTGCTAGTAAACCCCAAAAAAGATATTCGACAATATTAAGAGCTTTTCACAACGAAAACCAAAAGAAAACATAATAATTATATATAGACATTTTGAAACAATTTTTAATATCATCTTATCCGTACATCCGCATTCTATGAAAACCGTTTCAAAAGTCTAAGAGCCAATTTCACCAATCATATTAAAATACGAATTGTCGTATAATCGACAGATTTTCATTTTCACCATCCTAAATGCCAGCTCGTAGTTAAATGTGCCATATCGGACACTTAAATAGAGTTTATGCAGCCCTGTGTATTCCTAATGGAAACAGCTGATTTAAGAAGAAATATTTTCTTTATGAAGAGTTTCCGAGCAAACATTTACCCTACTTAAATATATCAAACAGTTTTCGCTTATTCCATTTTAGTTGGACTTTTGAACTACTTGATAATTTACGTTTCTCAGACACATTTGCGAAGTGCTTGAAAATTTTACAGGACACAAATGCTTGGAAGGAATTTGGAAAGCTACTTGGAAATAAATTTGTGGAAAGCACCTTTGTAAAAAGTTTTTGGAAATGCTTGCTTTGTATTTTTAACGACATTTATTTTGCTTGTAATCAGCTGATAACGACGGTGTTGCACTAAAAATAAAAGGTGCTGCCGTACTTTCGCGTTATTGAATTTTGGATTTGATGAAATGGGATGAAAATTAAATCCGCAGTTAAACGCCAATGGGTCAGTGGCGTAGCGAGACATTTCGGCGCCCGGGGCCCGATGGGGGCACAATGCAGGAAATGCCGCCCCCTCCAATCGGCCCTCAATAAAAATACTTTCATAAAATTTGAAATATGATTTGGCGTCCGGGTGAAATTGGCTCTAAGAGGAAACTAAGTAGAAAGGCATTGAAACTTATACCTATTGATGAAATTTAAAGCATAACTTATTACTTTGATCACTAGATTCAGATTGAAACAAATATGTTTATAAAAATTTTATGTAATAACCCTGTAGGAAATTGATCTAGTGCAGAAGTACACTTTGACTTCTCCCCAAATCAATAGTACTACTCGCTCATAATTTCTCCGCCAATGTATTCAACTGTAGAGTTTAACTCTGAGTCGCCATTCGAAAATCGACAGTCGCGTTTGAACTAGTGCAGAAGTAGAGGCAACAGGGCCAGTTCAGTAAATTTGCTATACTACGTTGATAGAATGGGGACCGGCCCACGCTGTCGTGGCTCACAGCGTAGCGCGTGCACCCCGCGATCCGAAGGACCCAGGTGCAAATCCCGGGCCAAACGAACGCCGATTTTTTTTTTAATTATTAGTAAAAATTGGAATCCTAAGAGGAATAAAAAGCAAATATATAAAAAAGAAAGGTTTCAAATTGGCAGAAAATATTGAGCGAATTTGCGCGGAAAGTTGTGAGACAACATTGGTGAAGACATGATTTTCAATCCAATTATTTGAGTTTTTCGAAACATGTCATTCTTCCAAATTTTTTCGCCTGCGACAGGAATCGAACTCGAACGCTTCATATTGCCAAGCAAATACGCTTTCACTACGCCACGGACCTATCTGACTCACGCACAGCAAATATATTAGATTAATGTGTGGTCAAAATTGAACTGTTGAATATGCCACTAGTTAGGTTCTACTGTCTCTACTCGCGTACTAGTTCTTTTTCCTATACTCGAGAACTACTCCCTAGGGCACAATTGACCCCACTCTTCCTAGAGGGAAATGTTTTAAATTTCTTTAAAATTTTTATAATAACTGCATGCAAAATTATCTCATTTTTTGAATCAAGCTTATTGGCTTCTTTTTTTTGTGGTTTATCGAACCCTACCATAAATAAGTAAAACATATAAATTTAATAACAAAATTAAGAAAATTTAATAAATAAATAAAGCTTAATATATCTAGATTAATACAAAGGTTAAAAAAAAAGCGAGTCACCAAGAAATGTTTATGCGAAAATGGTCCCTAAAGTCCAAAAAGTGGCTAACATGAAAATGTCATACCCTATGCCATCCACATGATTTACAAATACTTATAATTTTTACTATAAATATCGATATTTATGTACTGTGCGTAACTTTGACACCCTGTATATATAGTCCACCACCTAAATAATATTTGGTCCAAATTTCTCCAAGTCAATTTTTTAGCAAAGATACAGGATTAAGTGAGGCTAGCAAAGCCAAATGGGACCCTGTAAAACAGACAGACAGCCAGCCAGACGTTCACGGATAAGTCAATTCACCTGGCGACGCTGATTATTTCTATTCCTATATATGTATCGATAGCTTCGGATAGAAAGGGCGTAACTCATTTTTTTTTTAAAACGAGATTTTTGCATTTTCTGATGGTCGACTCTCAAATACACCCCCTCCAAAAAAATTGACGACCTTTGATTGAAAATACCGAAGTTATAGTTACTTTTAAAAAAGCCCTAACTCATAGCGAACAATTTTGCGAAAGAAAAAAGCCCTAACTCACAAAAAGACGTTCAACTACGCCAGTGATGGCGAGACCTATAAATTAACATTCATAACTGTGCGTGTGCATTAGGGTGATGACTTTTTTTGAAACTCTTTTCCTGTATCATAGTACGATGAACTTTTATTAAAGACTTCATAAAATACTAATTTTAAGGTTATTTTGTAAAAAAAATGTCACGCATCAAGTCATTTGAAAAATTTAATTTTTGATTTTTTTCCAAATTTTTGATGTTACTGTAAGCAGAGTAGCTCCTAGAGGGGTCAAATGTAGGACCAACTACCATTATTTTTTTATTCCCAACAATTTATCCAAACATACCTTCCCCCTATCTCCACTCCTTAAGGGGGCTCCAATACAAAAGTAATTTTTTTATGAATTTTCCCCCCACTGTCCTAACTAGCCCCAGAGTGCCCCTAGAGGAGTCAAATGTTTGACCGACCCCCATTAACTTTGTCTCATTAACATTTTTTCCCAACATACTGACCCCTATCTCCCCTCCTTAGGGGGTCACCCATACAAAATTACCTTAATTTTATCACAATTTCAGACAAAATGCCTGTCACTACAGTCAAACCCCTCCTAGGGGGCTGATATATATGACCGACCCCCATTATTTTTTTACCCCAAGTATTTTCTTTAAACATACCTACCCTCTATCTCCCTCCTTAGGAGGTCCCCATACAAAAATAGGCTTAAATTAAAGAAAAATGCCTCACGAACTTCAATCTATAATATAGATGCCGTAGGAACAAGAACGAGCATGTTCAGTATGTATATTCGAAAAATTTACAAAATTACCTTTTAAACGAGCCTAATATGAAGAATATTGGTATCGTTTTTGGTATGTTTTAATAATATGTTATAATTATTACTTTTTTTTTAAACTGAATTTTGGGTTCCATCCCCTAACTGGCCAAATAATGACCCTAGTAGAAAAAAAATAAATTTTCTACTCAAATGCTGCAAACCTCAATCTATGAAGAGTTTTTTGAGACTATAACCATTAAAATCGGTTAGTGGTTTCTATTCATAAAATTAATTCAAAACAAATATTTTTTGGAACGCATTATTCACTGTTTTCACGTTCCTTTCTTAAGTCTTTGCATGTCTCTCTTGTTCTGTATGCATGCAAAGACTCAAGACACAAACGTGAAAACAGTGAATAATGCGTTTCAAAAATATTTGTTTTGAATTAATTTTATCAATAGAAACCACTAACCGATATTATTGGTTATAGTATAGTGCTGGATCGCATCTTATAATTTTATTTATATTTTAAACTTTGCGTACAAAGACCTAACTCACGTGTTTTGAACGAAAATTGATATCAAAAAGCCCTAACTCAGAAAACTGCTCGAAACACAGAAAAAATAAAAATTCAAGCCAAAAACAAATTTCGTGCGTAGTATTTAATTGACTTTGCGTTTAAACTTTTTTTAAATATCTAACCTTTGCGATTTTATGAAGTTTTTTCCTTCTCCTGTAAAGTAGCAAAATAATGAGTTACGCCCTTTCTATCCGAAGCTATCGGTATGTATTTTGTATGGTCTGTCTCGAGTGGGTGATACAACTATACAAAGCTGTGCTATTTTCTTATTTTCGGGCCAACTAAATACGAAAATTCTTTTTAAAAAAATATGAAAATATGTCTTTTTCAAAGCATTGTCTGGCTTTGAGCGCACATTAAGTACTGCAATCTGCAGAAAGGATACTCCAACGCAAAAACCAATAGTTTCTTTCATTTCCACAATAAACCCTACCCAAACAAATCCGAAGAACGAAATGAGCCCAAATATGATGTCATCAGTTGATTTCGTTCGCTTGTTTCCACTAATGACATTGCTCTTCATCAGCAGTTATTAACATAGATTGGTGTTTTGCCAAAGAGCGGAGTTCCTTTGCTCTCGATCACATTTTGTTGGTATAGATTTCGACTCTCGTACTGGGCTTACAAAATTATACGAAAATGGAATTGGAACATGCTCTTGAGACAGTTGATTGAATACCGCAGACAGGGCCGGATGAAAGGGGGAGCTAGTGTGGCCAGTGGCTCCCGGGCCTCCACCACTTGGAACACCCACCAGCAGCGATAAAATTTTTTTGTACCTTGAAATGTGGAAAATCGCTTATAACTTCTTTATTTTTCAACCGATTTTGGAGATATTCAGTTTTTTATATGCGCTAAATATCTGTTTATGACTTCTAGTTACCAAAAAAAATTTTGTTAGTACTTAGAAGTTAAAATTAACTTTTACAAATTAAAAAAAAAAACCTTAAAAAGTCATACTTTTGCAAGTTCAAATGTCTATAGCTTACAAACTAAGACGCCGATTGTAACAAATGATATATCGTTGCAAAGGAGAGAAATTTCTTCTTTATGCTATGTTCTCACTAGGCCGGGTTAGGGTTATCGGCGAAACCCAGGGTTTCAAATGTCAAAACGCATATAAAAAAAATCATCTAACCCGACAAAAAACCCCGGGTTAACATTTAACTCTGAGGTTAGCGCAGAGTTGCATTTGAAAATGTCAGTTACATTTGCTAACACCGAATACAAAAACCGGGTTTATATTTAATACGGCACTGACAGGGAAGCTTTCCCGTGCAGCAAATGAGAGGTCAAGGATGTGTTTGGATATGTTAATTTTGATCACAGGTCTTAGAACATTTTGTGATGCCGCTTTCATCATTAGCTCCATTAATTTATTTTGGTTCTTGCGGTTATTGCAATGGTCTTCTAATATTATTGCTTCCAATATTCCTTTGGCTTTTTCAGCTTTAAACATTTCTAATATAGCAAATTCCATTTTTATTTGCAATTTCTCGATGATATAGTATATCTGATATACCTTGCGCGTTTTTTATATTTCAAACTCCCAAGCCGGACATTATCGCATGCATGTAATGAAAACAGCGGCCATCTTCTAACAAACTTCATTAACAGTTAGGATTAGTAATGCGAGTAGCCGCAGTATGAATTTTCACCACTTCGGAAGTAGTGCAGAAGTAGTGAACTTTCCGACTGGGTCATATGACGTTAGTAAACCTTAACTCGCTCGAAGCTGATATGAACGCTTTGAGTTAAAGTATCGGGTTAAGAACTTAACCCCTATAGTGAGAACATAGCATTAGACTAATAAAATTTTATGTTATTAAGGCAAAATCTCATAAAGTAACCAAAAAACACGTTTTTTGCGTATATCTCAAAAACTATTCTTTGGAAAAATAAACGGATGACATTTTCGTGATCAGCGACCCCAATTTAGTCTAAAAATTAACATTTCGTCTCTGCTCTTTTTTTTTTGTTTGTAAACTAGTGTAATCGGCCCATTGATATTTTCAATAGTGATAGTCCCAACCATCGACATATCGTCGATGCTATCGAAGTTACAGCTGGCAAAAATTTTATCTACTCATTTAATGTTAGACTAACAATTTTGAAAATATGTTCCACGAAAAAAAAAAAATGGTTTTGAAGAAAAAGTAAATTACTTATTTTAACTTGCAGACACGCCAGCCAATATGAAAATATCACTGAAAGACAATGCTGCTAATATCAACAGCTTTTCCTTTTTTGTGAATCTTTTTACAAGCAAAGCGCTAGCAAAATAAGCCATTTACAAAATTCTCCAAGATAATGTTTGAGAAATTAAAAATTTTAATGTATATGTATACAAAACTTATTTATTAAAAGTTATTAATTTGAAGTTCTTTATTTGAAAATAGAAAAAGGGGATATTCTGAGGCACAATGAAAAAAGTTATATTAGTATTGGCATTATTGCATTGCAGGCAGCTGATAGTCGATAGTCTTGACTATCAATCGATAGTGACAAAGTTTTCAAAACCATCGATACAATCGACAGTGCCATCGATAGTTTCCCAGCTCTAAACTGTCCCGTCCGTTTGGAAAAACCCATATTTGGAAGTATAACTATAAGATTTTGAATCCTGCAAGCTTAATTTACTTTTGTAAGACCCTCCGTACAAAAACTTTTGCAGAACTCATAAAAATCTCTCTAGTATTGAAAAGTTCTGAGAAGGAGTCTTAAAGGAGCGAAATGAAAAAGGGCGAAAGCTGGTTCTTAGAGAAACGTAATGAAAAAATTGGTGTCTGTAAAGTCAATTTACGGGCGATAGTTTTACGTGATAAAGTCATAAGAAAACGCTCATTCTGGACATAAAAGTGACCATTCAAGTATCACGTACGCTATTTTTGACGAACTTCAAACTTATTATATATATGTTAGAAAAAAAGGTCTAATTTTTAATTTTTTTTTTGGCGATTTTTAATATTTGTATAAAATAGAAAATAATAATTATACTTCAAATTTTAAATTAAAATTGCATATAAAAGTTTTCAAAATCAATGTCATAAATATTTTCAATCCCTGTCAGTGCTCGGACTTCTACTATTATACTTTGATGGTAGATCGAGTACTATATTCGTTATTACCACTTCTACTACTCTAGGTCCAAATCTACCGCTTTTTTTTTTACTTATTTGTGCCTTTGTTATATTTTTTTAATGATCATTTAGATTCATTATGGGTATTCATTCAGACCTCGAACTTAGTGAACTTTGAGAACTTTTTAAACAGACGTCAAAGGTTCCATGTATTTTGACAGTTAACGCAAAGAAGTTCTCAGAGTTCATTTCTTCGAGGGTTCGAATGAATACCCATATTGAGAGAATAAAATATGTGCTTCAATGTTATGTGTTATTGAAAAATATGTTGGCAGCTTCCTATTGTCAAGAATGGCAGTATTGGCCCTTGACGACATCCAATTAATATTGACACATTTTTTTTTTTAAAGAAGAGAAAATACCTAAACATGTAATTTTCCCAATTTTCTACATGATCAGATGAGATATATTCCTATACATATAAATATTTTAAGCAATTTTGAATCTACACCTTCTTCTTTCAAAGGTGGTAGATACCCTTAAAAATTTTCAAATTAGAGCACTGATCCCTGCCTTCGTTTTAAAAATTTTTGCAGGCCCTCTTCATACAAAATTAAATTTTTTCTTGGCACAGTGTACATATATTTAACGTGCAGAGTATGATGATCATATATTACTATATATGTCACTCTCATAGATTTTGTGCGGGACATTCCGCGCCAGTTAGAAAGAGATGTTACTCGGCAGGCAAAAAAAGAGCGAGAGAGAAATACTTTTGGTGAGTACCTAAGTGAAAAATGCTAATTTTGGTGGGTACCCAAGATTGTGGTGAGTACCCAAGACCGTGTTGAAAAGAGCCAAAATAGAAACGGTTCCTGAGTGACATATATAGTAATATATGATGATGATGTAGCTATAGTACTTTTCAAAAATTAATGTGGACAATTTATATGACTGCGTGAAAAAATTGCAGAAAAATGTTCGGACAATTTTGTTACCTCTAATATTTTCATCCGCGTAATGCTTATGAGAATTGTAATGTAACCAAAGAGTGTATAACTACAGTGAACAACGGATAAATGCAACAGGCATAAATGCAAAAATCTTATAGGTGCAAGGTGCTTTGAATCCTTTTTTATGCGTTCTCATGAAAATATGCACGGTTTAAAGCAAAGAACGCATTAGTGCACAAGAATTCGAGCAAAAAACGTGTTGCATTTATCCGTACTCTACTGTACTAAGATGTCCAAGGCTGCAATTATAATGAAGCTAAAGCTGAAGCGTAGGCTGTCATGTGTTTGTTGTAATTTGTTGTTGCGGAAATACAACAAGCACATGACAGCTTCACACTAATTGCAGCCTAATGCTCATACAAACAAACAGCGACACGCAAATTTTAAAAATTTGGATAGAGTATGCAGGGGGTGTTAAAAAATATTTTGTTTCTCTTTTATTTCCTTTAAAAATACAGGATTCAGGAATTTGTCTTTGTTTTCAAATTTGTTTATTCACATATCCAAAGAGTATGTAATGCTTAAGTAGGATACAATGTACTCTTTCGTTGCATTTAAAAATCAAAAACTGAAAGCATGAAATCGAGGAAAGAAAGACAACGTTCTATATGAAGACAACGCACACGCTAGGAATTCTTAGAACAGAACGAATCAAGAACAAAACAATCGGACTTCTCGGCTCAAAACATTGAGAAGTGTTTTTCATTCTGATTGTTTTTTGGCAGTCCCTACTTTTCTGTCGATTGCGTGGCATGTGTGAATTTGTGTGTGCGCCCATAGCCATACGTAAATTTGTATTTGGACGTTTGGATATTTTCTTGTGTGCTTGTGAAGAGACGATTGAGACGATTTGCTTTCTCGTGAGAGCGATGTCTCTGCTCTAAACCGGTTTGAACTTTTATGTATTTGAATGTGTTTGTGTGTCGCGTAAATTGAACGATGAACATGTTGAACAGCGTTGCCACTCACTTTATTTTTTTCGTATCCAAATAAGTTTCAAAGCGAATCCAAAATGTATAAAAAATTTTTTTTTTTTGTGTAATTTTCGAATATAATAGTTATCCATATGTGTACAACCACGCTATTTACACGTTAAGATATTTCGAAAATGAAAAAATTTTCGGTGGCAAGGGAGGCAGGGG
This sequence comes from Chlorops oryzae, assembly GCA_020466095.1. Lineage (NCBI taxonomy): Eukaryota > Metazoa > Arthropoda > Insecta > Diptera > Chloropidae > Chlorops > Chlorops oryzae. The sequence continues at coordinate 17,431 of JAIPUU010001532.1, forward strand.
AAAGAGATGAAAACGCTACCATACCACATCCCCGTGCGTCTCTAGCCCACAAAAAGTGTGTTTCGTTATCGAAATGTCTTAACGTGTAAATGGCCTCTTGCTAGTTATTTGGTAGGTTTATTTTGTTTACTCATTGAATAGAATAATGTATGTTTTTCAGTTTTACAAATTGTACAAAATTTTTTTTTTTAATAGTTGCCCAATTTCCAAATTTGGGAATTGATGCATCAAAGATATCGAAATTTTCCTTCAACAAATATTCATTCTACACACGGCGAGGCATTTCTATAGTTAAACATTGTTTTGTTGGTTGAGGCCGGTATCGAGTAGATACTAATATATCTTTGTAGAGTTGACAATATATTTCACGCGCTAAAGTCAGCTGAGTTTTGTTTACATGTGAGCTGTGATCAGTGATGGTACATTCTTTTTTAATTTTTCCCTACGCTGACTTAAAAAATCCCTACTTCTCCCTACGCTCACAAAATATTTTCCCTACAAAATTCCCTACGTTTGTTTTTCAATTTTGAGCAGCACGTCCAAGTATTTATAACAAAACAAAATTTACATTCTTAAAAACAATAGTAATAAGAAAAATTCACGTTAAAAAAAAACCACTCAACTACTATTTGAGCGGTGATGCTCGTAAAATTCTACACTTGACATTTTTTCGATATTACAATTCTTTTTTCTGAAAAAATGCTGCCAAAATAAAATTTTCTTAAAATTCCCTACATTCGGCTATTTTTTCAAAATCTGCCCTTTTTCCCAACGGCCATTTTTTTCCGCAGTTTTTCCCTACATGTAGGAAAATATCCCTACGTGTACCATCACTGGCTGTGATTGTCAATGAACAGGAATAATTTCTTGAATTTAAAAGTTAAAAATATGTCGCAAATGTTAATTGGACTTTCCGGGATTTTGCTAGCCCAGCAACTAAAAACAAAACAACATGTGGTTGCTATGCGATCCGGAAGTTATATCCCATATACAAGGGAAATCCCTTACTTTTTTACATAGCAGTTGTTTCAGCTCGTAACTAAAAATCGTTCTCCGCCTTTTTGGTACAGATGGTCCAGCTTCAGAAAATTGGTCTTCCATGCCATCCATTCTTCAGTTTTTTTTTTTTTTGGGGCACGCTACGCAACTGTGATTCAGCCTTTTCGCGGTGGAATAAATGTAAAACACTTTATTTCACTGGCTAAACTAGTCTCCACTTTTCTCCAAAAGTGCGAAAAATTGCAACCCTGATGTCATTTTAACAACACTGATTTCACTCGTGCTGGATATGGGTTTGCTAATTGACGGCGGAAATCCATTTATCGGGCTTTTAGCGCACTTTTTTTTATATGGAATTTGACAGTTCATGCCTGCTCGATACATGCCTTTAGGAATTGAAATCTCTTACATTGTAAATCCTGCCATTCAAAATTTACAAATTGATGCTGAAAGTCAGGTTTTAATATATCGACATATCTATAGGGGTATTCACAAAGGCGTGTTAAAAACGTTGGAAAGTCGGAAAATCGGAAAATTGCGCCTTCTTAAAAACTTTTTAAACTTGTTTTGTATTATATTTTGCACAACTTTTTAAGCATTTAAAATTTTCCGATTTTCCTACGCCTATGTGAATACCCCTTATGTCTCAAAAAAATGTATCCATTTGAGAGACAGCGTATCATTGTATCATATCATTTTAAATGGGTCCAATTTGATACAATTGTATCCAAAAACGGCAACGCTGATGTTGAACGTACTTTGAGTTTTCCGGCGTGAGATGTTCGCAGATAGAATGTCCTATCATCGATTTAATAGACGTTTTCACGTCAAAAATTCAAGGTCTGATAAGTTTCATTCGGATATCATATAAATTTACAAAAACTTTATCAGTTTTCTCTAAATTCTACATGCCTTTTAAGAAATATAAAAGTTTATGTACGAAATTTATAAACTTTGAGGCTATTTGTGGCATCAAAAAAAGTTATCTAACATATAAAATTAATTTTGAATGAAGAAAATATCATTTGCGGTGGGAGCCCAGGCCATGGCCTAGTTCAGCCCAGTCGGTAATTGAACACCAACAAGATCAATTGGTGCAAAGACGATACAGCGATATTACATTGTTGTACTTAATGCTCTAACATTGAATTTTTTGTAGTCTATAATGTATTCAACTGTACCGAAAAAACCTTTGAGATTAGTATGGATATCAATTATTTGGCTGGGAAGATATTTAAAGTGCTCAATGACGAGGAGAAACCCCGTATAATATCTGTTTTTAACAAGAATAACTGGCCTTTAAACAAACATCTTTAATACGAGGCACGTACCGCATGTGAATGTCTCCTTTTTGATTATAAATGACAGGCTTTTGATGGATGTTTTTAGAGTTTTTCTTTTTTACTTTCAATGCAAAAAATACTTATATAATAGCTCTTAAACGAAAATAATTCACAGTTTTGTTCGATACCAATGCGATACGAAGATAAATATCACACAAATCTTAATCGTCTCTACGGATTTAATTTAATTGTCAATAATCTTTTGAGCTATGTTGAAAAAACTATTCGCATTTGAGAGTTAAATAAATAAGTCTTACATGATTAAAAGATGCTCAAGCCTCATCAAAATGTATGCTTTGACAATTGCCCAAAAGACCTGTTCTTAATTGTTAAGAGACCGCCAAAAATTTCCAACTCCAAAGCATCAATTAAAACGGAGCCGCGAATAACGTTTTGAGGGGAACATTTTTTGAAACTTTTTTTCAGACTTCTACTATCAATAGTACTCTAGCCATTTAAGCTACCTTAAAACTATTTCTATTTGGCCAATTCCTGAACTTTTCTCAATAATTCGCAAACTTAGGGAAGCGAACTCAATTTGTTAATACATATAAACTGGCATGAAATATTTTCAAAAATGTGAAATTTGTCACTTACAACGGTATTCGCGACGCGCCGCACAGAGATGTTTCTTGCTATGAAATTAAGAAATGTTGAAAAAATTTTTTTAATCAAACCACCATACCCCCATTCAAAGGGGAGACCCACATTTCGAAATTTGGGGCCTATAGACATGAAATTCGGAAAAATATTAATATTGTGCCCCAAAGTTTAAAAAACATAATTTGCTGATACTGCCACGCCTACTTTTTTCCACGGCCACTCAAAGTTGCTAATTGGAGAACTTTTGAGACCCCTGAAAATCGTATGAAAATTTCAAAAATATTGTTGAATGTTATTTATTTGTAAAACTTAAATGCGTATTTAAGACAAAAAATCAAAAAACCCTGCCCCGCCTTGCCAAAGTAAAAAGTGTGAGATCACAAAAACACTCAAATTCATCGTATTAAATTACATATACTTCATACGTTTGACACGAAGATTTGTGCGTTTAGTGCATTTTCGCCTGTATTTTAAGCAGGGACCACAATACAAAAAGTCAAATTATTATCGCGGACGCAGTCGGACGCAGCTAAATTGTTTGTATAATAATGTACTTACTTTCAGTATTAAAATATATTAGTAGTTCGCTTTGTTTACCTTTCACAATCAATATAAATCAGAGACATAACAGTTATAAGAAATAAGGAAAAAAATTGGACTATAACTATTAAAGTTTGTATTAAAAAAAATTCATTTTAAGATAACAGATTCAAACAATTAAAATATATTTCATTTTTCTATAACAGTTATTGAAGAATTTTTTTTTTTTCCGTTGCTCATAATTTTTATGGTTCGATAAATAGTTTTTACGTTGCCTCATAACAATTATGAATGAGAAAAATTTTTTCCCGTTGCTTATAACATTTATTTTTCAATAAATTGTTTTTACGTTGCCTAATAATGACCGCGATCAGCAGCGCTATTAATGATATCAGTAGAATGGTATCACCAGTATACCACTATACATATATTTTCTCTCTTAACGAAATAAATTAAAAACTACAAGGCAGCGTAAAAAATATTTATCAAAAAATAAAAGTTTTGAGCAACGAAAAACAAAAAAATCCCAATCATAAGTATTATCGACTAACGTCAAAAATTTTCGTCGTTTTAAAAGCAAGGATAATGGGCAAATTTGTATGGTGCCTGTCCTATCTGCAGCCATCGATAAGCTATGAGTTTTCTATTATATTATTATGTGTCCAATGCGAATACGAGAGGTTATTACTGTGGTTTAATTTAGAAAAAAGTTATGGACATGAAAAGAGCCATTACATGAAAAAAATATATTAGAATAACAATCTTAGAAAGATAGTATAAGGCAATATAACTGTATATAGGTATGTTAAACAGTTAAAACAAAACAAAGTACTATGCAAAATATTTTATTAAAAAAGCTTATAACTAAAACCAATATTCATCAATCATCATCAATAACAAAACTTTTTAAAATCTCTGCTGGTAAAAGAATATCCCCCTCTTGGTGTCGTGCCCATCCCAAGTACCACACCATACTCATTACATGAGTGCAGCATCCCACCGTGCGCCTGCCACTAAGGCAACTACAGTAATAGTTTTGTATTGCTTCTCTGCTACTACACAAATAACGGTTCACGACTTTCTGCCATTATAATTAACTAAATGTGATTTATGTTCAAGTTTATGAAGTAAAACAAAGCCTACTACCTACTGAACATATATTATGAGTTACGCGATGCTAATAATATAATATAAATATATAATATAAATATATAATATAAACACGCATATAACTCAGCTCCTAAACAAAATTGTATAATAGTTCCAGAACAAAAAAAAATCTATATTGACTCCTCTTTCGAATGATACTAGTGTCATCGATGGCCGCTCATAGGACAGAATGCCCATTGTCCTTTTTCGATTCTAAAAAAAATTTAATAGTTATTTAGGATCTCTGATATAAATCATATGTTGCAAACGACAAAAAAAAAAAACAATAATTTGTTTATAAACTTTAGAGCTTTATTTATAATATGTCGTTTGAAACATACAGGTCGAAGCACAATAGACGCAATTACAATTTTTTAAACTTAAAAATTAAAACATATAACTACCTACCACATTTTAAAGCTGTTTTGCGAGTAGTGTCAAATTTTGACGGTCCGCTATGACAAAACCGCTAAGAATATATGAACAAAAATTTGCATTCCTATATTTCAATATATTCCCTACAAGAACCCATCAAAAATTTTTAGTAGTTGACACTGTGCGCCACTTCAATTAGTGAGCGCATAACATATCAGATCAAAATGTATTATAAAGGTATTCCAGCTAATTGCAACAGATCCGAACAGTTATAAAATAAAACAATAACAATAAATTGCAACAAATTTTCCTTACGTCAGAGCAAAACGAATTAATCCTTACTTCGCGTTCATTTATTGTTATGAAGCCAGAGCTATACTGTTTGCTAAGCGCAACACAACGTGTCCAAATATATTAAGAGGAACAAATTATAGTAATAACTCGTTGTGGGCTAACAATTTAAATTTTCAGCCATTACCAATGAAATGCGTTTGAAACATTTTGGCCGCACGGCAACAAATGTGTGGCCAGCATTAGATAAAACCTAAAAACTACGAGTTCTCATATAAAGGTCTTTTGATTGCAAAGAGCGAAACAAAGTTAAGGGTTTTGCTTAAAAGCTGGAAAATTAAAAATATGTACATAATTCGATGGGCAAGCTGCAGTTTTAAATGAGATTTATTCCGGCCGAATGCATTAACGGCTTCTTATATACATACATACATACATACACACATATGAACGTATGTATACTTATGGTAAGTGCGGCATCT